>CM031945.1:1963990-2043990 GCA_018749465.1 Paracanthobrama guichenoti
TAAATTATAATTATTATTTTATTTATTATACATATTTTATTAAGGACTATCTATGCAAAAATAAAATATTTGAATCATAAATATAATCATAAATTCTGATAATTTAAATTATACTTAATTTATCAATATCTATATATGCAAATAATTGTTTCATCATAAATATAAGTAATTATGATTATAATTGTATTTAATTATGCTTATTTTATCAATATCTATCTATGCAAAAAATATATATATTGTGTTATCACATATTCATAATTTCCTCTCTACTTATTGTGTCAATAATGGTCTCATTTGTGTCCCTTTGAAATATTCAAGAGTTCAAGAGTTTTATTTGTCACATACACAGTTATATACAGAATATACAACCGGCAGTGAAATGTAAACAGGTCCGCTCCATGGACAGTGCAAATTCACAGTTAAAAACACAAGGAGGAAATTATAATAGAAATAGAATTAAAAAGTACTATATACACTCACCTAAAATATTATTAGGAACACCTGTTCAATTTCTCATTAATGCAATTATCTAATCAACCAATCACATGGCAGTTGCTTCAATGCATTTAGGGGTGTGGTCCTGGTCAAGACAATCTCCTGAACTCCAAACTGAATGTCAGAATGGGAAAGAAAGGTGATTTAAGCAGTTTTGAGCATGGCATGGTTGTTGGTGCCAGACAGGCCGGTCTGAGTATTTCACAATCTGCTCAGTTACTGGAATTTTCATGCACAACCATTTCTAGGGTTTACAAAGAATGGTGTGAAAAGGGAAAAACATCCAGTATGCGGCAGTCCTGTGGGCGAAAATGCCTTGTTGTTGCTAGAGGTCATAGGAGAATGAGCCGACTGATTCAAGCTGATAGAAGAGCAACTTTGACTGAAATAACCACTCGTTACAACTGAAGTATGCAGCAAAGCATTTGTGAAGCCACAACACGCACAACCTTGAGGTGGATGGGCTACAACAGCAGAAGACCCCACCGGGTACCACTCATCTCCACTACAAATAGGAAAAAGAGGCTACAATTTGCCCGAGCTCACCAAAATTGGACAGTTGAAGACTGGAAAAATGTTGCCTGGTCTGATGAGTCTCAATTTCTGTTGAGACATTCAGATGGTAGAGTCAGAATTTGGCATAAACAGAATGAGAACATGGATCCATCATGCCTTGTTACCACTGTGCAGGCTGGTGGTGGTGGTGTAATGGTGTGGGGGATGTTTTCTTGGCACACTTTAGGCCCCTTAGTGCCAATTGGGCATTGTTTAAATGCCACAGCCTACCTGAGCATTGTTTCTGACCATGTCCATCCCTTTATGACCACCATGTACCCATTCTCTGATGGCTACTTCCAGCAGGATAATGCACCATGTCACAAAGCTCGAATCATTTCAAATTTGTTTCTTGAACATGACAATGAGTTCACTGTACTAAAATGGCCCCCCACAGTGACCAGATCTCAACCCAATAGAGCATCTTTGGGATGTGGTGGAACGGGAGCTTTGTGCCCTGGATGTGCATCCCACAAATCTCCATCAACTGCAAGATGCTATCCTAATAATATGGGCCAACATTTCTAAAGAATGCTTTCAGCACCTTGTTGAATCAATGCCATATAGAATTAAGGCAGTTCCGAAAGGGGGTCAAACACAGTATTAGTATGGTGTTCCTAATAATCCTTTAGGTGAGTGTGTATATATATATATATATATATATATATATATATATATATATATATATATATATATATATATATATATATATATATCTGTAGAATTATAAATAAATCAAGTAGAAAAAAATAAAAATAAAGAAGTGGAATAAGATAAGTGAAATAAACTGTGCAGTGAGTAAACTGTAGACTTATAAATATGCGGTTAACAGAAATGTACAAAGAAGTATAATGTGCAAACAGGTTTATAACAGGTTGTTAACAACGAGAACAGAAAGTGCAGTGCAATGTCAGTATATCGATGGTCACGTGATGTTAAGTGACTGAGTTCAGGAGTCTGATGGCCTGGGGGAAGAAGCTCCTCCTGAGTCTCTCAGTTTTGGCCATCAGGCTTCGGAAGCGCTTACCAGATGGCAGCAGCGTGAAATGAGGGTTTGCAGGGTGATTAGAGTCCTTGATGATTTTAGTAGCTCTACCTTTGCAGCGTTTGGTGTAGACGTCCTGCAGAGACGGGAGAGCTGACCCTGAGATACACTCGGATAAGCGCACAACTCTTTGCAGGGCTTTGCAGTCATGACTGGTGCTGTTCCCATACCACGCTGTGATGCACTGAGTTAATACACTTTCTATCACCCCTAAATAAAAGGTTTTCAGGATAGCTGGTGAAACCCTGAATTTCCTCAGCTGGCGCAGGTGGTACAGTCTTTGCCTGGCTTTTTTCACCTGTGTCTGAATGTGTGCAGTCCAGGTCAGGTCCTCGGAGATGTTTACACCCAGGTACTTGAAGCTGCTCACTCTCTCTACTGGTGACCCGCTGATCATGAGAGGGAGTATGTCCATTGCTGTCTCTTCCTGAAGTCCACAATCAGTTCTTTGGTCTTGCCAACATTCAGAGAGAGACAGTTGTCCTGGCACCATGATGTTAGTTGCTCCACCTCGTCCAAGTATGCCGTCTCATTGTTGTTGGAAATGAGGCCCAGGACAACAATATCATCAGCAAATTTGATGATAGAGGTGGAGCTGTGTGTGGACAAACAGTCATGCGTGTAGAGAGAGTAGAGCAGGGGAGCTTCCACACTCAGGGTGATGGAGGTGGAGGTGAACTGGCCTATTCTCCACCTGAGGTCTGCCAGTGAGGAAGTCTTCAATCCAGTGGCAGAGAGAAGAATTCAGGCCGAGATCAGGCCAAGATCCAGGAGTTTGGCGGTTAGCTTGATGGGAACTATGGTGTTAAAGGCTGAGCTATAGTCAATAAGCAATAAATAGCCTTACGTAGTTCCCACTTTTGCTGTCGATGTGAGTGAGGGAGGAGTGGAGGACATGAGAGATGGCATCTTCAGTCGATCTATTGGGATGATAGGCAAACTGAAGAGGGTCCAAAGTGTCAGGAATGAAGGAGCAAATGGTGTTTTTAATGAGTCTCTCAAAGACCTTCATGACTATAGACGTGAGAGCCACTGGACGATAGTCATTTAGGCAAGAGGGTTTACTGTTCATAGGGACAGGGATGATGGTGGATTTTTTGAAGGAGGTGGGGACCACAGATGTAGCGAGGGACTCATTAAAGATGGATGTAAACAACCCGGCTAGCTGATCAGCACAGGACCGCAGAACACGACCTGAAATACCATCCGGCCCGGCAGCTTTCCTGACTTATTGGACGTATTGGACGTTTCTCCTGAAATATTAGGAGAAACATCTGAGACAAAGTTGTTACTTAAATAAAACATGACCGAGGACTTGTTTAAATCTCCTGAGCTATGAAAGTGCAATAATAACATTTTCCTCTTGGCGTAACCTTCTGGTAATTAGAACATAGGGCTTCATCTCTTTCCTGGATGACATATAAGGGGTAATAAAAGTTTACAAGGGCATTTGTAGAGTGATATGGAGTAGGCTGAAAGGGAAGAGAGACCAGAGAGTTAACCCTGGTCCTTCCGTGTGAATAAGCTCTGGTTAAGCTGTAAGTGGGTTACGCTGTGAGTACAGCAATGCATCTGATGCATTCTGGGCCTTATATAGGTTATGCACACATAGCAAGAATAAGCGAATAAGGCTGGAGCGCTGGATGAAAATGAGCTTTCTTTGGCCCCTTGAGATCTGGAGGCGTGAGGTACATTCACACACATACACTTCAATTCTAAATTAAGTGGGCTACTTGTATAAACTTGCTCAGACTTATGCCAGATTTGCATACACAACAAAAAGTGGATGGTGCTACTGTTTATAAGACCCACTGACTGTTCTCCCGCTGACCAACAAACCAGCAAACAGGCTTCTGTGTTTCCAACAGGAATATATTTAGGTAGACAGTTCTTTATGTAACCAGGTCCACAGCACACTCATTCAGTTCTTGACCAAATAAACATATTAAGTGTCTAGACTAAAAAAAACTACAAAACTAATTGACATGACATTTCAAGTAGTAACGGTTTCCTGTAGTGTGACATGCTATACGTTTTATAATATGGTAAACTATGATATGTTAAAAATTGTATCACCAGATTTCTATCTTGGACCAGTTAAGACTCATTTAACAATCACTCAAAACACCCAAGCAGCCACATAGAAATGTAGAAACACTTAGCAACTGTAAGACATCATACTGTATACCATCATGTTTCAATATTAAAAGTGTGTAATCATGGGACCATTAAAGTGAACAAAAAAGGTGAAAAAGTATATACACCTCTATACAATAATATACTCTCCATTATTCATATAAACTGTAACCTATAATCTTGATATGACACCCATCCATGTTATTTATCAATAAAAAGTTGTTACTTTTCATGGGACTGTGTGCCAAAAAGTATTACATTAATCTAGATGGGAATGAGAGCTTGTTTAAGTGGATTAACATTTTTAAAAGATTCTTAAAATCTCAAATCTTTCTTTTTTTTAAAAAAACAAAACAAAACAAAAACATTATGATGTATTTGTAAATTTAGTTTACCTAAATGTATGCAACATGTATGTAGGAGGATTATACATACACCAATGTATTATACATACGCATAACACTATGACCACCTTCCTAATACTGTGTTCTTCCCTCTTTTGCTGCCAAAACAACCCTGATCAGTCAAGGCATGGACTCCACTAGACCCCTGAAGGTGTGCTGAGGTATCTGGCACCAAGATGTTAGCAGCAGATCCTTTAAGTCCGGTAAGTTGCAAGGTAGTTCCATGGATCAGACTTGTTTGTTCAGCACATCCCACAGATGCTCGATTGGACTGAGATCTGGGGAATTTGGAGGCCAAGTCAACACCTCAAACTCGTTGTTGTGCTCCTCAAACCATTCCTGAACCATTTTTGCTTTGTGGCAGGGTGCATTATCCTGCTGAAAGAGGCCACAGCCACCAGGGAATGCCGTTTCCATGAAAGGGTGTACATGGTCTGCAGCAATGCTTAGGAAGGTGGTACGTGTCAAAGTAACATCCACATGGATGGTAGGACCCAAGGTTTCCCAGCAGAGCATTTCCCAAAGCATCACACTGCCTCGGGCAGCTTGCCTTCTTCCCATAGTGCATCCTGGTGCCATGTGTTCCCCAGGTAAGCAATGGACACGCACCGGCCATCCACGTGATGTAAAAGAGACATAGCCACCTTCTTCTGTTGCTCCATTGTCCAGCTCTGATGCTCACGTGCCCACTGTTGGCGCTTTCGGCTGTGGACAGGGGTCAGCATGGGCACCCTGACTGGTCTGCGGCTATGCAGCCCCATACGCAACAGACTGCGATGCACTGTGTATTCTGGCACCTTTCCATCAGAACTAGCATTAACTTCTTGATCAATTTGAGCTACAGTAGCTCATCTGTTTGATCGGACTACGTGGGCCAGCCTTCGCTCCCCAAGTGCATAAATGAGTCAATTGAGTGCATTCATCCCATGACCCTGTCGCCAGTTCACCCTTGGACCACTTTTGATAAATACTGATCACTGCAGACCGGGAATACTCCACAAGAGCTGCAGTTTTGGAAATGCTCTGACCCAGTCGTCTAGCCATCACAATTTGGCTCTTGTCAAACTCGCTCAAACCCTCATTCTTGCCCATTTTTCCTGTTTCTAAAACATCAATTTTGAGGATAAAATGTTCACTTGCTGCATAATATATCCCACTCACTAAGAGAAGCCGAGATAGAGATAATCAGTGTTATTCACTTCACCTGTCAGTCATAATGTTATGCCTGATCGGTGTGTGTGTGTGTGTGTGTATATATATATATATAAAATGAAAACCTTTAAAATGAATGCCACAACCAAAACACATGGCCTTACAAACAAACAAATACAAAAAAAACTAGGCCTACAAGAATATGAAATGTGAAAATAATGCAGTTACATCGTTCAGAAGGTCATAAACCTCATTATGTGAAAGTAAACTTTAATGGACAGCAGGAATGTGGATGGCTAATCTACTGTGGTTAGTGATAGATCACTTCTAGTTTCTAAAACCTCTTGTGTACATTTGGTCTTGTGGTATTTGTCTCCCCCTGTTGGTAAAAGTAGGACAGTGCTAAATGGGTGTGGCTGCCGAAATGTAACTCATCTCTAGAATCTTATGGCTGAATCCGAAATCGCCCCCTATACTCTCAAAAAGGGCATTATTTGAGGGGACAGCCATTTGTAGTGGTGTCCGAAACCATAGTGGACGTTACTGAGTTATTGACGTCATTCAATCCCACATTGCACCGCAGTAACCAGTGTACAGCCTATGTACAAACAATGGCTGTCCGAATTCACTCACTCGTTTTCATTCACTCCTTCAAGTGAACTGTATTAGTGGACCAACGTAGGGAATAGTGAATGAGCCCTTACAAAAAATAACTGCTGTACATTTAAATAAAACTGCAGTACAAAGTAGTAGCATAACTGCAGTACAATAAAGTACAACTGTAGATTTGCAGTATAATGAAGTATGAAATATAACTGCAGTACATTGAAGTTCAACAGCAGTAAAACTGCAGTACAATGAAGTACAATTGTAGATTTGCAATATAATGAAATATAGATGCAATATAACTGCAATAAAGTGATGCACTGTAATGCATGCAAAAGTTATCCTATGTTAATGTTCAGTAATTTCATTTTAATGGCAATGACGTCCTTTAGTTGCCATTAAAGTTCAATTTCTGAACCGCATCTGAAGTCTTCATAGGCCTTTCACTCGTACTACACTGTACTGTAGTTATGCTGTATTTGTGCAACAATGTAGCCACTTTTTTCCAAGTATAGGTCTCTGCAGGATAGTAATAGGAGTTACCAGATCAGTGGGCGAGGCCATAAACAGGACGTTTTGGGACATTTCAACCGCATAGATAAATATCCCACACGTGACCAAATCTTCTTCCTTCGTGCCAACATGGTCTTTGTCCTAAAACGAGTCTCGAGCTGATACTCATAGCGGTCAGTCAGCATCTTTTCTGTAGTGTCTACTGCTACAGGATGGATGTAAGATATGTTTTGGTTGATTTCTTCACTTACATCACTGAGCAAATTAAAATACAAAAACATGAATTGGGTTACTTTAACCCCTTTAATATGTGATATTTAGCCTTGGGAATGTGAATGTTAGCAGAGGAACCCTGCCAAAAAAAATTAAAAATGCAGATTTACCCCAGCGAAACAAAATTGGGCTAGTTTTGGGGCAGTTCTGAATGCCAAGTGGGCTAGTTTTGAGTAGCAGTTGGGTGAGTTTTGTTGTGAAAACCTGGCAACCCTGACAAGCGGGACGGAGGAGAAGCGTTTTCTGGATGAAAAGTTCATCAGGCAAGTTGGAGCTGCTTCACAACATATTTGAATTCTGTTGGCACCATTATTTTTATTTTTATCACTGCTTTGTATTGTTTAAAGCGCTATATAAATAATAGTGACTTGACTTAAAGGGGACCTATTATGCCCATTTTTACAAGATGTAATTTAAGTCTCAAGTGTCACCAGAAAGTGTCTGTAACGGAAGCCAGCTAGTAGTTGTGCTGCTGAGCGAGTAAACCTCACTCCTCTGATCTCAAGAGACGCTCTAGCAACTGACATTAAAGGTTGCAGCCTTTAGCCTCCTTGTTAGAGCGTCCAACTCATGCCGGTGGACCTGGGTTTGAGTCCTGCTTGGAGCGGGTGGTTCAAACAGCAGGGGTTGCATGTCTGTGAAGTTTTCAGCTTAAAATACCTCACAGATCATTTATAAATCCATGTTGTAAATGCTCATTTCGGACTACAGTCAAGAGCTGGCTGTTTTGGTGCATGTGCCTTTAAATGCAAATGAGCTGTTGCGCTGCCCCCATCTGCTTGGTTCAGGATAACGGATCATTTTCTGAGCACACACACACAGACAATTGGCTGTCAGACTTCTCGCAAGTAACGTCTCTTTCACATATTTTGTTGTGTTTGAACTGTCAAATACACACAAGGGTCTTGTTTTCTGAAAAACGGAAGGTACGGAAATATAAGATCCTCTTCCTGCGTCAGAAGGGGAGAGATATCTGAACAGCTAATTTTTCAACGTGCTTCCAGAGATTACCAAAACAAAGTTACAGGGTTGTCCTTTTACCATTAACTTGTGTTCAAAGTCATTATTAATGCTGACCAATATACAATAAGAAATGAACTGGAAATAGCATGAATACTTTCCACAAACACTTTGTGACACCACATTTCAAGATTAATTTTAAGCATACTATATTCCTGTGGTAAAGTGTGTAACTGAGTTTCTCTGATTCTTTTTGTTTGTTTGTTTTCCCAGACTACATCCAAAATAGTGTTTCCACATCTGAGATAAAGGCCACGTGGAATGAGGATAAGCTCTTCAAAAAACAAAACCTCCCTGAATAATATGAGCAGAAATATGCATGATTGTATGATTTGTAAATAAACACTTTAAATACATCGTCTGCTGTGTTTCCTGTTATTTGAAGTTTTTTATAAAAGTAAAATCACATTTGTTGTTGCATTGCAGTTTGAGACATTCACTGTTGGTTTGTACCTTAATTCATTACATTGCAGATGTGTGAAAATAAAACTTATTCTGATTGTATTTCTATATTTTTTGTAAGGGGGGGTTGTAAGCGGATTCAGCCTATGATGATTGTCAGTTTTACGGTCTATGGTCAGTAGTGGTTAGGTTTAGGGCATGAACAAAATGCCTGAGGCCAGATTATAGTATTGAAAAATCACTAAGTATGACTTCAATTTATCAACAGAATGAAATGTTACTGTTCACTGCTGATTGTAGTATTATCTAAAAAGGAGGTTTATGACCACAACGCTAGTTTTAAAGTTAAACGCGAGTCCATAATGTAAATGTAAAGTAAATGTAATGTAGTAATGTAAAGAAGTTTTTTGACAGATTGTGATGACGCATTTAAGCGTCATCAGCATCGTAAATCCTGCTAAGTTTTTATTTTATTTTTTATTTTTATGTGCATTTTTAAGACTATACTTTGTATATTACCTTTGCATCAAATGACAAAAACTAGGCTAGTTAATGCTGCTGAGGAGGTTTCTATGGGAGTGACGGTCAAATTGACATATTTCTTTCTTCTCTCAATTTTTTACTCTTATTGAAAATTGAGGAAAAACTATTGTGGAGATTTTATTTTGCTATCTGAGCAAATTGGAACACACATATATATATATATATATATTTTACATTTCACTGCCGGTTGTATACTCTGTATATAACTGTGTATGTGACAAATAAAACTCTTGAATCTTGAATCTTGAATATATTGTAGCCTATAGTCTCACCGCTATAGAAGTTGACCTGACTATGACGACTACATTTTTCCGCTTCTGAGAAACCCGGGAGTTTGAAAAGGGTAAAAAAATGATAATTGCATTCGTGCACAAATCTTGCAGTGGGCTAAATTGATCAAACACAGATGCCCCCCATGCGATCAGAACAGCTATGCCGCACCGACAGTCACAAAGTAAGCACGTCTAACACAAAATCTACACTTCCTTCAATAAACAGAAGATGGCGCCATTACTTATACAATGAATGCGAAATCATCTATTTTAGGCACAAGTCGCAAATTTAGCCAGAAACATAACTTTAAATTAAGGCTATTGACAACTTTAGAACAATGCAACCAGAAACGGTAACTTTTGATATTAAAATATTAAAATATTAATTTTTAAAATGTAATATTTACCAATTAAAATAACTATACTACCCTACGCCAAAGGAATGGACTGCCCATTTGTTTAAAAAGTTAAACTTAACTGAGAAAACCTATGCTTTTAATTTATGCCGACATTATTAAACTCAAACACACACACACACACACACACACACACACACACACACACACACACACACACGGACACACACATTTAAAAGTCAAACGGTAACTAAAAAAAAGTAACAGTTCCATGTCCTGTAAAATATATCAGCTCCGCATCTCTACATTTTATCAGTTTACCCTTTTTGTATGGGTCTAAGAATATACATTTATTACCCAAAGAACAAAAGTGTGGCTGGAAAATGCAATTAAATTAATCAAAGATAGAACAATAGACTCTGTATTTCAGATGACTCGTGACTCCTTTTTTTCTAAAGATATTAGGTAGCCTTTATTACTTTTGTTAAAGTTTCACAGATGTTCCGAGTGCATGATGTTTGGCATTTTTTTAATAATATTTTCATGACCTTGGGAACCCTGGATGGGGGATTCAGTGATGCGTTAAATCACATCGTTAAAACAATTTCCATACACAAGTCAGAGGGGTCGTTTAATTTACACCATGCCCAAACCACAGTAGGAAGGCTAGATCACATCGTGTCAGGAAATCAACGGTACCGAGTCGAGGGGCAGCAGGCAGCACGACCCGCATGCCCGGCTCATGACGCGAGAGAGGCGGCGAGACTCAGCGCTTGGTGTCACCGTGGGAACCAGGAGACTGACAGGAGGACGGGGAGGGGCGCGCGCCAGTGTGAGTGGACTCTCTCCCTGGCACATAACGTTACCCGTCCACTCAGACAGACTCACTCTGAATCATTAATTCGGCGTTATAAAGAGCCGTTATCAGGCAGCGGATGGTGCTCGTTAAGCGCTAGGACAGTGCTGATAAAGATGATGATGGAAGGACAGTGCAGTCGCTGTAAGATCGTGGTGGTCGGTGACACTCAGTGTGGAAAGACGGCGCTGCTGCATGTGTTCGCCAAGGACAGCTACCCAGAGGTGAACCCATCATATTAATGTCATTACTATAAAAACAGAAAATAAGTTACTAAATTAGACGAATGGACTGATGACAACAGTCAGAGTAGCCTAATAGTAGGCTATGTCTGTTTTAAAACAGTAAACATCTGTAGGTTGCATTAAAAGTTGATTCAGTTATGCGATTCAAGTTCATAAATTGTTATGAGTTAAATAAATTGCATGATGTCCCGTGCATGTCGCACTGGAGCGCAACTGGATAGAAAGAAATATGCGGAGCCTCGCTCGGGGGTTTAGCTTGGCAGTCTAAAGTGAGACTGCTCGTATACAATGTGCTTCTCAAATAACATTTCATTATAAAACTATAAAAGTTATATTAGGGCCACTTGAATAAACACACAGCGGTTATGTGTTAAGAACTAATCTGACCAACTTGATGGTAGCCAAGGGATAATCAATCTTACTTCTCAAATTAGACCAATCTATGCAATTTATTTAGTTTAAAGAAGAAGAATAGATGACTAACCGTAAGCTGCGCGAGGTATAGGATTCGTATCGGATAAAACATAAAGACTGTCATTATTTATTGGTTTATTATGTATAGCCTACATCGCATTACTTCATTTCGTTATACTGTACTTGTACATGTGTAATGACAAATAAACTTGAATCTTGAATCTTGAAGTTGATCACACAGAACTTTGTTCAAAAAGTAAGCTGTTTTAAAGTCACAATGAAATCGAAATCGACTCTTCTTGGGGTTTTTTTATTTTATTTTGCAGTATTTGTTATAAATGCTTTATCTGTGCTTTATCATTATTATAAAAAAATTAAAAAATAATGTGCTGCCATCATAATCTTGCATCAAAATAACTTCCCCTCCCTCTAACAGCTGATGACGTGTTTACTGGCGCTTGGGTGGGACAACCCGTCACTCACATGACATCATAGCAATAGCAAACCACAACCATCCAATCAACTGGACAAAATCAAGTCCCGCCCTACATTTTTTCTTGTTTGAGAAGCCGTTTTTACTCAGATATACGTCACAATAGGGAAGAATAGACTATCTCAACTTCTCTTTCATGGCGACTTTAAATAGTTGATGTGCTGTCATGGTAGACTAAAATGATTTACCAGTAATATGATTTTTCATTGCAGAATTATGTGCCCACGGTGTTTGAGAACTACACTGCAAGCTTTGAGATCGATAAGCACCGCATCGAGCTGAACATGTGGGATACATCAGGTGAGATCTGGCATGGCATCAAATGAAACCGTTGTCCAGAATAGTATGCCGTTTGGTCTAATATAGTATGGTCTAATTTGCTGTGAGTATTTTCTGTGAATGTGCCAAGACTTTCAATTTATTTGCTGCTAGAGGGAAACAACTATAAGCATGACAAAATGCTGCAATGGTAAAATAAACCAGTATGTTTTTGGTTATGATCATAGACTGTAAAAAAATATGGACGTAGTGTCCGTGACATCACCCATAGGATTCTGAAGAGCAGTTTTGAAGCGTAAAGTAGGGTTGAGCTGGCCATTGCCATCTTGGCAGCTCGTCATCGCATGTCACGCCTGGATAACAGAAAATGGGCAAAGAGGCGGGACGTGGGCGGAGCTTAGGTGACGCAATGACTAACAGACAGCGGATAAATGGCTATCCACCTGTCACTCAAAGTGGCCACGCCCTTAATTATGCAGAACTGTAAGGCTTTATATAATGTAAATGAATAAATTATTTTAAAAAATCACCCCCCTCACAGTTGTCATGAAGGCCAAAATTAGCCGTATAGACCAAAACCACAATTTGTACCAGGCTGTAAACATGTTTTTTTCTGCTGTAAAGTTGGGCATTTTAACATGGAGCTCAATGAGATCCTACTCCCTCCTGGAGCCTGTCGATGAATTGCAGTTTAAGTCACTTCTGTACTGGCTTCAACAGAAACTGAGGGAGGTGCCGCTTGGTTATGATATTAAATTAAAATAATATGATAACAGCTAGCAGTTTGCAAAATCAAGCAGCATAATGGACCGTTTTTGTACAGTTAAAATAAAAGTGGAAAAGCCCGGAAGTCTTGACACATTCACATTACAATGGCTACGCCCAATTTTATTTACTTATTTTTAAGAAATCATCAAAAAACTTGACTGACCTACTATATTTATGTACCAAACTGTGCAGTATACAGCAGAGCACATGGTTCACAATACGGTATCCCACAATGCACGGCACTTGACCTGAACCAGAAGCAGAGATGGTCTAATTACTGGGAGGTATGATGATCCATAGCTCTAACATTGGAAAAAGCGTAACGGCTACCTTGGATCATGTGTGATTTGATAACCAATCACATTACAGCTTTGTCATCATTGAATTTTGTTCAGAGTTGTGAAAGTCAATCGCTGTTTGCGTATACCATAAAAATGAATGACAAAAGCCATAATGCTTGTTCAACTTCATACAGCGCCGCACAGACCGATCGGCAGCTGACTAGAAGCAGTGCATTCTGGTTAGAAATTTGGTCCGACTTGAGACAGCGCCGACGCCACGTGACTGTGACGTATGCCATCAAAGTACCGCGAGAGCGAGTCGAGAGCAGTCGGCTAGTTCATTCTGCGCAGCTTCTCCAGAGCAGCTGCGCGAGCTGTTCCACGATTGGACGGCTTCACCGCCTGACAACGAGCATGTGTGTTTCGTGTTTATTCTAAAACCTTCAGTTCCACTAATGCTCACAAATCTGAGGGTAAAACCTCTTTTCATGTAGTCGCGATGTTGTATTGTCATGTTTATCAAAATGAAACTGATTGACCCCACTTCATTGATAGTGTAGGCTTATGTTGAACTTTATTCTTGTACAAACACACGCTGTATTAAGCAGTGCATGAAGTATCGAATGAAAACTTCTCTGAAACATCTGTGTATTTGACAAATATTGCATTTATTTCACTTCATCTGTGATAAAGTATGCAAACACAGCGTGAGCGTCAGGCCTGCACGCGGCAACTCTCGCCGATCGGTTACATCCAGCCGCAGCCGATGTCGAACACACCTGTAACCTGAATCTGTTGTGCAATTGTCTGTTACTTCTCTAATAAAACATCATTGTTTTCTCTGTGTCAAGTCTAAAAATAGATAAAATTTGAAATGAATGTTTAAGCATGTTGAAGATTAGCCGCGAGGCTGTCGATTCATTAAATGATAAGCTGTTTTCCCACAAAAGCAGTTTATTCAGCGTAGTGAAGACTCTCCTCCATTGACATCTATTAAAAAAGGCCTCTGGTCTCCTTCCCTGTATACTGTAGTGTTTGCGCTACTTTTTCTAACCTCTTAGGCTTGCATTTAAGCAGCTTTGATGGAAGTAATATCACTGATTTTTAACTGTAAAAATGTATATGCATGATAATTTCACACCACTCGCTGAAAAAAACATGCTCGTAATACAGTCAACTATAATGATGTTGTACACTGTTCTACATTCTCTATATAATAATTATATACATTAAAGGGCACCTATTATGCAAAATTCACTTTTATAAGGTGTTTGAACATAAATGTGTGTTGGCAGTGTGTGTACACAACCACCCTATAATGGTAAAAATCCACCCACTCCTTTTTTTTTTATCCCCATAAATCATAAGCAGTGTCTCAGAACAAGCCGTTTGCATATTCCTGGCAAAGTGATGTCACATTTTACAGGCCCCGCCCAGGAGTGTTGATGGACACTGCCGTATTAGCATAGACCCCGCCCTCAGAGAGTGGTACACAGTCCGCCATGTTTATCTCCTCGCCAGAGCATTTAACAGCAGCATTCAAGTAAGAAATGTGTTCATATTAAAGCTACTAAAGTTATTCAGTCAAGAGCAGTGAGTGATTTTCAGCTTTTCTTTTGTTGTTTGATTCGTATTAACAGCAGATATAGCAGTAGGCACTGTATATTACACTGCTGTCACTTTAGTAACGTTACACAGATCAAATATACACAGGGGATTTCTGTACTTGCTGCATACGTGCACAGACATAACCAACTGTTTTCAAGTGAACTTTGGGTATTTCTGACATAACCTTGTGTGCATGTGACAATTTAATCGCAATAACACATGAAAGAGAACTTAGTCTAGGTTAATACTCACGGACGCACCGACATCCAGCTCTCTGTGTGCATGCGTCGGGTCTGTGTGCTCAAGCTGAGAGCATAGTGTTAGGTTTAGAGTGATAAGGCTTTAAAACGCTTGCAGATGATAATATTTCATGATGATGAAGAACTGGAACGTCGCATGAGCGTCCGCGATAGAGATGATCATCAAAACAAACAGATGTATCATGTTTCAGTTTTCATTCGCGTGTTCACAAGCTGTGAAGGCTCCACCCTCTGGCAGCTCATTTGCATTTAAAGGAGAAACACACAAAACAGCTAATTTTTCTCAAACTCAAAAATTGGCATTTTCAAAATGGTATATTAAATGATCTGTTAGGAATTTTGATCTGAAACTTTACAGACACACTCTGGGGACAACTGAGACTTATATTACATCTTGTAAAAAAGGAAAAATTTAAAATCCATATTATATTATGCAGTATGCCATGGGTAGTATACTAGTATTCCACTCCAAACATAGCCAGTGATCTACTGTGACTTATGCACTCTACGCTCTAGAGGCGTCAGACTGATTAGGACAAACTCTGGGAGTGTACATTTTGAAACCTCCTCATGGATAGACAGATAGATGCAATAGCAAACATTCTACTGTAACAAATCCTGGTGCCAGTCTAGTCTGTGCATGGAACGTGGTTCATTCCTGTCCCTGCTGACTGCTGACCGCTCCCATGGCCTGGCCGACCCCTTGTGTTTTTGTATTAGAGTGATTGAAATTGATTCAAATATGTGACGGCTAAACTACAAAGAGTCGGGTAGCAGAACTCTCACTGCTTTGATTTAACAATACACAATAGACAATACAGGGTTTATGAATTTAGAGCAGGATATGATCCTGTTATATTGCTCTTGAGTTCTGGACTGTATGTGTGGGTGAGGTCTGTAATATAAATGGCTTTGTGTGGATTCTAGCTTCTCTTCTATAAAATAAGCCAACAAGTTAGCCAGAACACATTTAATATGTTCAGGGCTGTGCATGTGTGTTTGGACAGTACTGTCAGTGTGGATTGTAGCACACTTGGTGTTAAGCGACACTGCTGCTGAAACACATTCGTCCTGACACACACTTCAGGGGTTTCTCAGCAAGCGTGACCCATAAATCCCCCGCTCTAGGCCTCTGCATGTTTCCCCACCCTGCTATAAAAGTCCTTTATGGGAATTTCTTTTCTTGTCATCTCCATTTTTAAGTTCCTATGGGAATGTTTTCCTCTCCCACTGTTGTTGTTGCTCTGTAGGGTTGTGCTGGGGTCAGACTGTAACCCTGCAGAGAGTAAATCTTCTCTACTGTAAGTGCTCTCATACACTGTCTGGGACAAAAGAGTCCACATTTCAGCATGATAATGAAGTTCAACTGGTTGTGAACTTTATCACTGTTTAAAAATGGTGTCAGTAAGCCCTCTTGACAACAGCCAGGCACCCAGTGGCTGTGTGCAAAAGTATATGTTTATTTAGATGTGCTTTATTGGACAATATTTTCTTACCAAAATAACCTAATGCACAAGTTGGTGTAAATTGAAGACAAAATTTAAGGCAAACAGAACAAAAGTATGTAAATGCTAAACTAAAGCATTTCCCAGTGTATGGCCACATGCATTAAAGGTGCTTTCTTTATTCACTTTCACCACCAAATATTTTGCATTTGGAAATGCACACTAGCATACTACATACTACTTGCATACTATGCAAATATACTGAAGTATTTAAATGGCATGCATTTTGTTGTATGCATAGAATACCAAGATGACCTTTTACGTTTGGGATAAATGTGCAGCATGCAACAGAGCAAACTGCATGAAATACTGTATCCCACAATGCAATGGACTGGATCTCTAGTGTGATCAATGAGCCAGAAGTAGAATCAGCTACAAAATCTTTACCTTTGTTAGTTAGTTCAGTTCAGCTGTGTTTAGTCAGTTACCTTGTTTGTGTTCAATACTTAAGTTGCGCCCTTGCCTGCACACTTTGTCCGGTCACCGTTATGTATAGATGTGCTAATGCCTGCCTGCTTTTTGTATCATTTGTTATTAAACTACATTTTGAACTTTCTTCATCGACAGACAAATGTTAACTAAAAATTTTTTTAAAGGAAAATAAGCATTTTCATTTCCAAGATAACAGCTGCTTATAGTTGTCTCCACACATTAAGCTGGGATAATAATAAAAAAAAAAAAATGGACATGTAAAGAATTAGCTTAAAGTGCTATAAAATTATTGTCTGGCTATCACAGAGTCTGCTCTGTATTTTCTACTGCAAGTGATAAACGGGCATAGTTTAAATGACTCTGTACGCAATTGGATAGTCCTTCAACCAATCAGACCACAAGAGGCGTGATCAATTGGCATAGTTCAAATGACTCTGTACGCAATTGGATAGTCCTTCAACCAATCAGACCAACGATCCATCGCTTCTCTATCCGTCAGTGTTAAACCTGCCAATAGCGCGCCAGGTGGATAAGCCGGTTTGTGATTGGTCTCCGCAAAATTGTAACAGAAGCAGCATAGAAATATGTACAGGTTTCCAGCCTGAGCTGCAGGGTGAAATCAAATCGCCGCAGATCAGGCTGGTTTACCCAGTCTAACAAAATTATGTAACCATATGAACAAATCTGTCACCAGAAGAGAGCTAAATGTTTTTTTTTTTTTTTTTTTTTTTTATCAAACAGAATGTCTCTCTAATAAATAAATAAATGAAAACCTAAACATTATGTATGATTCATTTCCTTATTATTATTATTATTATTATTATTATTAATAACTCTAAATGGCAATTTTAACACAAGGGCAGTACCCTTTCAAAGGTTACTAATATGTATGCTTTAGGTAACAATATGTAAGTATAAGTAATATGCATTTTTAGTGCTAAAAACGACAAATTTGTTCCTTTAGAAAGAGAACTGCCATTTTGTACCAGAGGGTGGGATAAAAGGAAGTATTTTGACATAAAAGGGATTCGCTTTAAGTTCTACAAATTATGTAATCATATGGATAAATCTTAATTTGTCACAATGTCGGGATTTGTTAGGGATTTGTAGTGAATGTGTGTGAAAAGTGAATTTGCTGTTGTAAAATCTAGAGCTGGATGAGAGTATTGGTCCGACCATCTGGAGAGCTAGGGCAACTAATGATTTGATGACTAATGAGAAACGAGTAATGAGAACGCTGAATGGTAATGAGAGGCTCACTTTGTTTCACAGTGTGTGATTTGTTTTGTTTGTTATATGCTGTGTGTGCTGTCTTAAGCATTTTCCTCTGTATTTTCAGATATTCTGAGTCACCCCTCAGTTTGTATAACTAAAAAACAGCGTGTTGACAGAAATCCACGTATAAGGGAGTCTATGGGGCTGTAATGGTACATTTTAGACTTTTATTGTAACCACATATCTGTCAATGTGATTTTTGTTTGACATTCTGAGAAATTAGTTGAAAATGGTAATCAACAGCATGGACCAGATGTTGTTCATGGAGCTTAGGGAAAATGAAACATGTTCCAAAGCTATTTGACTTCTTCTGTGGAATTCAGTTAAATTGAGTGGGTTTCAATGTTTTGAACCTCATAGACTTTCATTGTACAAAAACAGTTGAAACATTGATCAAAAGGTTTATAATGACATGAAGGTGACTGAATGAATGAATGAATGAAATGATGACTGAATTAAAATATTGGGGTGAACGATCCCTTTATGTACATTTATTGCAAGTTATCCAAATTTCTCGATTTTTGAATTTAGAGAATTTGAATTCTGCTTAACCTATTTGCGCATCACTCTTAGGCCTGTTTAGATCTACAGAAATGCAAACATAAAGACAGATTCACACAGGTAATCACGCTGTGTCTCTGATGGGTCTTAATGAGGTGTCTGTGGATGTGTGTGTGAGCATATGTGTGGTGCTCCTGACACTCTTGTGCTTACGGCTACATCTTCAACAATCTGTAATGACATCCCATAGAGTTCTGCTTCAGTCACACACACACACATACACTAACACACACAGCTGCACAGCTGGCAAGAGGTGAATCTAGGGACTGGAAGAGGAGAATGTTTACTGGCAAACATTCAGGTCAGCGTTTCATATGGACACACTGTTCTTAACAAGATACAAATTATGTCTAGCGCTACAGACGTAATCACAGTAATAACGTCTCGAAAATAAAACATGGCAGAGGTTTCTGTGGTGATATTTAACCCACTGCAAACAAGACAGGAAATGAACGTTTTTAACATAGTGTGAATGTTTTTGCATTGGCAGATAATACGAGTGACCATACACGTAAACAGAAAAACAGATACAGACAAGAGGAATGCTAAGAACAAGAACTGAGTTTACGCACAAACACAGGCTGCGATGCGGCGCAGCTGTAAAGTAAACATTGTGTGTGTGTGTGTGTGTGTGTGTGTGTGTGTGTGTGTGTGTGTGTGTGTTTGGGTTTACTGAGCCATACTTTGAACAAATCTGACCCAAGAACAGCTAAGTCCAGTGAAAAAAAATGAATCTGACAGACTGTCGTTTTTAGGAGACATTCTATTCATATGTAATCAAAGGAAAATTATTAAAAAAAAATTATTATTCTATTAATAATAATAATAATAATAATAATAATAATAATAATGATAATAATGTATGAATCATTTACCCGTTTATGAAGGGTAAAATATTATTATTTTTATGATGATGATGATAACAAAATAGGAAATTAATAATATATAACATTATTACTTTTTATTATTTATAATAATAAATACATGAATCATCTTAGCTTTTATGAAAGGTAACATTATTATTATTAATTTTATATTTTATATGAAATATTATTATTTTTTATACATCATTAATTTTCATTATTATTAGTAACAATAATTACATGTAATATCATTTTTAATGAAGGCATAAAGTATTATTATTATAATGACACTTGGTCTCATTAGTTAATGCATTAACTAACATTGATCAATATATTTGTACAGCATTAACCTTTGTTCATGTTCATGTTAACAGATACAACTTCATGTTAACTAATGATAACAAATGAAACCATTTATTATTAAATTATTCAAATGTTTTAAAAATGCAAAAAAGTTTTCTTCTAGAAGTAGAGTTAGGATTTGGGTGATCGTTATCGGCTTATTATAAAAATAAACAATATAAGTCTATATTGTGTCCTCATTTAAATAGCTTAGTAAGCAAGTGTATTTTAGAAGCTGTTGTAGGGAGAACAGAAACAAGTGTCCCTGTGGATTAGAATACTCAACATGGTGACAAATAACAAACAGTATCAGCCTTTCTTTCCATTCCAGTCTCTCTCTGTACACTTTTATTAGTTTCTTCTTATCCTTATTTGCATTCTCATCTAAGAAATTAGATTCAACCATCTTTCCGTGGCTGTGGTTGACAGACCTGCCAGAGGGGATTGTGGGACATGTAGCTCATAGGGTGGCTCCTGAGGCCAGCCCATAATAACTGATAGCTTTGATCAGCGCTTCAAACACTCATTGTCACTCTCGCACGTCCTCTCTCTTTCCCTCCCCATCTCTCACTGTCTATGTCTGGATTTGTGTCCTCACTCGAGGGAAGGACAGGAGAGTGAGAGATGAATGCAAAGTTCGAGAGAGGAGATCAGGAAAGACAGAGAGTATGGCAGTTGTAGAGAGTGGCAGTTCACCAGATTCAGAGTATGTATACTGTGCACGTTATGCAAATATTCTATATGTATCCCACACTGCTATGAGATAAACTTGCCTATCTTCTATTTCCAACATCACAAATGATCTGGACGCAATAAACAGTTTTGTTTTTTTTGTAGCTATTTCTTGACAAATTGACACAAAATTGAATATCGTTTTTATTTCAGTGATTATATCTGGACACCACTAAATTAATGCAGTGAGGTCAGGTGATAACAATAGCATAATACTGTGCTAATATTCTACTGTAATACTAATGTTGCAAATAGAAAGTAGTATATACTGCACAGAATACTGCAGTATGTCAGTATTCAAATGAGTATGTAGTTCATTGAGACCAGAGCCATGGACAGAGTTTATGGAAAAGGGTTATTATAGTTAACTAAAAAAAACATTCATATTTTTACTTGAAATAAAATAAACATCAACTGAAATAAAATAAAATATGTGAAAAATGTTTGAAACATTTCCATTTAGTTAAACCCCCGGTTTTTCACAGACAAGGCTTAAGCTAGACTAAGTCCCAGGCTAAAATGCATGTTTAAGCTGTTTTAACTGAAAGCAACTTGTACTGACATATCTTAAAATATGTCAGTGCCATTTTTTCATCTCAAGATGCACACCAGTAATGTTTTTTTTCTAAGTCACGTTCATAAAAGTTACTTAAATGCCCTAATTGAACTAAGGCCTAATCCTAGCATAATCTAAGCCCTGTCTGTGAAACCGGGCCTTAATGTACTAAAAATAACTAAAGCTGAAATAAAAATAAAAAGGATAAATAATAAAAACTATATAGACATGGTAAAAAAAAAAAACTGGCAAAAATACACAAAAATATGAAAACTTTACAATAAAAAGAAATTGGGAAAATATAAAAACTTATTAAAAATTTGAATAAAAACTATAATGGGTTTAATAATTTAAAAACAATAGCATCTCAATGACACTGATAATGACCTCAATCACATTGCATTAGTAGTGTTCTGTTATTATACTGGAAATAAAACCAATTATTTAGCATGTGTATTTCGTATAAAATGCTTTAATGAATAAAAACAGAGATTAAAAATATTTGCTGTATTACTTTTGGTTCATTCATTACACTGGAAATGGTGTCAAGATAGGCACCTTGCATTTTGGGAAACAACAGTTAAACCAGGAACGTTGCCCCGAGCCCTTTGAAAAAAGGAGGCTTAAAAGCATTCACATAGTGGTGTGTTGCACCAACAAGGATTAAATTAAGCTTTAAACTAATCTAGGTTTTTAATTTAACTAATAATTTAAGTTTAGAGCTAATCTAGGATTTGTTGAACTAGGCTTTATTTTAAATCGAGTTGTGCTGCAACACTTAATTTTAAACCCAGATTAACAAATCAGGGATTAGAGTTTAACCTGCGTTTAAAACCTCCATTTTCGCCCGCCATGATGGATTCGCCATTGACAGCAACAATACTAATATTCAATTTCCTTCTTTACTGACCACCAGAAACTCTCTCTTTGACATAAGTAGCTCTTGCCGATAAAGCAAATAAACTTAGGAAATAAAAAGCCACACGTGGAGCGGGTATGAGAAACGCGAGGCGCGGCCGCAATCACCTCATCATCACAGCTGCCGTTAAATGCTAAATATATTAGGGCCTACTCTCTTCACCGAGGTGCACTGAGATGAGTGACGGATCTGCATCCCTGACTCGATAGCAGGCTAGGTCACAACGACCCTCATACTGCCGCCTCAATGCGCTTTATTTTTTACATTTTTATTTGTAATAAACACCCCTCTGAGACCTGACGACACACCCACTGTTTCTATCTCTGTTCAGTCATATGCATATTTTAATTGTAGCGGCACTTTATTTTATTTAAACCTCCTCACATGTAAATTTAAAATTAATCCCTAGTTTAAAGTTATGGAGCAACAGGATTAAAGTTAATTTATCTTAAATATAAATGAAATCTAGGCTCAAAATGATGCTTTAAATGTAAATCTGCTTATTTTTAAACAAGGTTTAAAGTTTAGTGATTTAGATCAACCTTGATTTAATCTAGATTTAAAATTAATCCTTGTTAGTGCAACCCACCCTTAATGTGCACAATATACACACGTTATGAACAGCATGGACGCTAATGTTAAGTTAATAAATGTGTTGGAATAAACTGACCTCTCTCATCCTGCTCAGGCACTCACCACTGGAGAAACATCATTCGTTTATATCATCTGCCCTGCTGTATGACCCACTGTAAATAATTTGTACATGCCACAGCATTCGCGAGCACCATTAGCAGTGTTTCGCTCTTTGATTTGAGCATCAGCTTTATCATAATGAAGCGTTTTTCTCCTGACCCCTCACTGTGCTTGTGTTCTGCAGGGTCCTCGTATTATGATAATGTACGGCCCCTGGCGTATCCAGACTGTGATGCTGTGCTCATCTGTTTTGATATCAGCAGACCGGAGACGCTGGACAGCATCCCTAAGAAGGTCAGAATCTCCATTCCTTTCTTCTTTTCTCTCATCCTAAAATAGAAACAAGTATATATTCGCAAAAGTGCATTTTGGAATGACATTATTCTAGTCTCTCGCTGTGAAAACACAATGTAATTGTCGACTAAGAGAAGTTTTTGTTTGTGGGCGTTTCGCAGTTGGAGGGTGACGGCATTGTGGATTTACACAAAAACACAAGCTTTACCTAAACACAGATGCCAGCAATTATGTGGTGAGGAGGGTGTGAGCCTAGCGCTGAAAGGTTTAAGTGTGTTTTTCAATTTTAAGTCTATATATGCCTGGTGAGAAAAAGATATTCAGATGATGTAGGAAGAGTGGGCAGTATGAACAAATATCACATATATTTATATCACAGTAACGATAAACACTACACCTGAAAAGTTTGAATGATAAGAAATGAATGCTTTTATTCAGCAAGCACACATTAACTTGACTGAAAGTGATAGTTATCATCAAGGACATTTATCATTTTACAAAAGAGTTAGCTATTTCAAATAAATGCTGTTTCTCAATTTGAATCCTGAAAAAAAAAAAAATTGCGGTTTCCACAAAAATATTAAGCCGATTTTAACATTGATAATAATAAGAAATATTTATTTTTACGTTATTATCATCATGTGACACTAAGCACTGCTGCAAATTTAGCTTTGCCATCATAGGAATAATAGACAAAAATAGAGAACAGCTCTTTTAAATTGTAATAATATTTCACAATATTAGTGTTTATATTGTAGTTTGGATCAAATAAATGCAGCCTTTGTGAGCATATGTGTAGTGTATATACATTTTTTTGTATTATTAGAGAATGATTTAATCTGATGTAAGTATTCTAAAATTCCTCTAAATGCCTTTCATTCTCTGACTGTCCTAATGCATTGCTAACCCTGCCACACCAGACACACTGAATGCTTTTACACTTCTGCATCTCACCTCTGAGGCCACAGGGGCGGAGCTAAAGGCTGTTGTGGAATGTTGAGAGGCAGGCAGTGACCTCCCATTGGCCAGTTAACGGTGGCATTTAAGGTTAAAGATCACAGTGCTGTTTGATGGATGGTTGAACACATTCAGAACCTGTGAAATGGTGCCATAGCTGAGATTGCTGAACCTTTGCAGGGGCTGGTGAATAACACAGACACACACACACACACACATGCACCATGCATGCTCACAAATAAGCTGTCTGAATAACTGGCTCTGGGTGGTTCTGCAATAGCAGGGATGTTCCTGAAAGTCATTTCAAGCTACACTGGTGTAAAAGGAGAGTTGAAGCTGTTGTAGTTTACTTTGCTGTATAGTTCATTGGTAAAACTGGTGTAGGTATTGTCTGATTTGATTTGGATGTGCATGTAAGTAATCAGACAATAGCTGGTCAAATTGCTTCCCTAATTCTCTCTCTCATGCACACACAACTACATTATACACTCATTATGCACATATAAATGACAGGAAGGGAGAAAAACACTACCACAAGATCACTGTATTATGGCATAAACAACTATTGTAAGTATTGTCTAGAAAACAAAATAATACATATATATATACACATATATATACACAATATATATAATAATAATATAAATACTGAAGTCTATACGATACAAATAGCTGGATAAGGAAGGATAGACGGACGGATGGACGGATAGATAGATAGACAGACGGATAGACGGACGGACGGACAGACAGATAGATATATGGACGGACGGATGAACGGACAGACAGACAGATAGATATGCGGACGGACGGACGGACAGACGGACAGACAGACAGATAGATATACGGACGGACGGACGGACGGACGGACGGACGGACAGATAGATGGACGGACAGACAGACGGACAGACAGATAGATAGATATATGGACGGACGGATGGACGGACAGACAGACAGATAGATATGCGGACGGACGGACGGACAGACGGACAGACAGACAGATAGATATATACGGACGGACGGGACGGACGGACGGACGGACGGACAGACAGACAGACAGACAGACAGACAGACAGACAGACAGACAGACAGACAGACAGACAGACAGACAGACAGACAGACAGACAGACAGACAGACAGACAGACAGACAGACAGACAGACAGACAGACAGACAGACAGACAGACAGACAGACAGACAGATAGATAGATAGATAGATAGATAGATAGATAGATAGATAGATAGATAGATAGATAGATAGATAGATAGATAGATAGATAGATAGATAGATAGATAGATAGATAGATAGAGAACTGTATTTATTTAAAATAGAAATCTTTTGTAACAATGTAAAATCTTTACTGTCTATTTTTTCTGACTTTTGAACAGTAGTGTAGATCAATAGGTATGTAAGTAGATCAGTAGATATAGATGTTTTTATTTAAAGTGACAGATTCTTTCTCTCGTTCTTTCAGTGGCAGGTGGAGGCTCAGGAGTATTGTCCGAGTGCAAAGTTGGTGTTGGTTGGCTGTAAGTTGGATATGAGAACAGATGTCAGCACCTTACGAGAACTGTCCAAACAAAGACTCATACCTGTCACTCATGAACAGGTGAGTGTACACACACACTCACATTCACAAACACAGGAGACTAGAACATGAAGAGTTAAGAGAGATTGTGTTAGGACATCAGTGTTTACTCAACTGCTGCTACACAAACACAAGAACGAAAACACATAGTCTGCTAGCAAGCTAATAGTAAAAACACACTCATAGTGTCTAAATTAATATGAATTAAACCAAATTAGTAAAAAAAAAAAAAAAGGAAAGTTCAAGTATATTTGTAAATACACTTTACACTAATATCAATGTACTAGAAGCATACTTGTAAGTATACTGTTTCAATACTACTTGGGACTAAATTGGCCTGCTTTTTAGTGTAAAAATAGTATACTTAAAGTATACTCAAAGTCCTTTGAAGACAAGTCACTTCACTCGGCTGCCGAAACGCCTCTCGGGCATGCAGGTGCAGCTCCTCTTTTTGAATGTGGAAACATCAAATTCTCCAAAACTGTTCACCAAGCTCATGATATTTGAAATCACCAATGAAATCTGACAACTGTCTCATAAATTTTGTTTCTAAACGCTCGAATCATGACAAAAAAAACCTGCATCTTTCAGCCCGGACAAAGCTAATGCGCATGCGCAATCCTAAACGTGCGTCTTAGAACACCGCCTGTGTCAGGGTCTGGTTGTATAAAACACACTCGAAGATGAAGAATACATTTTCTACTGCTCCCCCTGTACTTCTGTTTCTATGTGTAATTATACAGCCTTCTTTTAGTGTGTGTGCATGCTTCAATGGTTTCATGACATCCCTTATGAAAAAGAATCAATGGTGTGGCATGACATCCCTTATGAAAAAGAAGTTTATTCAAGTGTGCTACTAGTATACTTCTTTTAAACTAAAAATAAGAAAGTATACTAGTATACTAGTAATATTTAATAAATCCACACAGTGATCCACAAGAACAGAGCAACATACAACACATCCAATAACGACAACACCGGACAATGAACTGAGAACACACATGAGGGTGATGATGAGTGCACAGGTGAATGCAATACGTGTCTGTGACAACAAATGAGTGACAAAGGCAGACGATGGCGAAACACAACAAGTCCAAACTAATGTGACTGTGACAGCCTGTTTCTATAACAACTGGAGCTTCTACTTTATCAACAATTGGCTCTTTCATTTTCATTCATAAGCAATCGGAGTCTTCCTATATAAAGTCTTTGGTAGGTAACAGTAGTAAACTTTTGAGTTTTTCGGTTGTACTGCAACTATACTACAAGTGAACTTAGAGGTATTCTGATACTAGTCAAATACTTACAGCACATTTTTTTAGTTGAACGTACACTCTGAAATATACTGCAAGTATAACTGTACATTTTATGAACATGCATCATAGTTTACCATTTATATATGATTTTTTTTTTTTTTTTTTGTACTTTAAGGATACTACTATGTTCCTATTTAGGTATTTTTATACTTGAAATATACCATTAACTGCATGTTGTTAACTCTTTCAATTTTAAAAACACTTTATTCTAGCTTCATGCATAATTTTTTAACAGTTGAATGTGGGTAAGTTAAAAGCAACATTTTAAACAAAAAGCTGAGAAAATCGCGTTTTTGTCAAAGACTACATCCTAATCGGATTCAGAACGATGGTCAAAACACAGCTGGAGTAGATCGAGTCCATCAACACCCCCAAAACTTCAGTTGTTTCCTCTTCATGGGTTCGACATTTCATTTGGTAACTTTAGGTAGTTTTGATTTATATGCTGTTTAATGTTTGATGATCATGTTATTTTACATTTGCATAAGCAATTTTCTATCGCTTGTTTGTTTCTGCTTCTTTTTTACAAGTGTTTTGTACTATGTACTATTTTAGAAGATGTGTAAAGGCGCCCACTACCATATAACAGAGAAAACATGGATAGCTGGAAAATTCAGTCAATGGTTGGGAAAGAATAAAGTATACAGAATAAAGTAGATTTTAAGTAAATTCCTATGTACAGTACCAGTGGACTAGCCTGGTCCTACCAGACTCTCGTACATTTAATTTGTACAGAGAGTCTGGCCACTCTCCATTGACAAGCATTAATGTATGACATGCGCAAACTAGCGCACAACATCAACGTCATCGTTCTCAACACACCCTCTGTTTGCTGATTGAACCGGTTAACAAAAAAAGCAAAATGAAAAGGAAAATGAAAATTGAGCGGAAGTACGTAGGAGGACGGAGCAAGGCTACCAGGGGACTAGCCTACACTAAAATTCAGATAGGCAGAATTAGGAACATATCTGTGTTCTTTATGAATCAATATTTTCAAACAATGTAAGTTTATAAGACAGTATGTAAAACTATGGCTGTGTTTGCCTCGCCTCCTATACCCTCTTTCACTATTCCCTACATTACTCCACTAATATAGTCCACTTGAAGGAGTGAATGAGAACGAGTGAATGAATAATCGGACACTGAGTGCGCTGGAAGGGCAGTTCCAGTAATGAAAAGATGAATATTGAATTCTGTCATGGAAACTAGCATGTATAAACTTTAATTAAACAATATAATAATCAATTAAAAGGGATTTATATCTGTATGATATTACGCTGTACCCATATTGGACCAGCGGTTTGGAAAATGGATGGATGGATGATTAAGATGCGGGTGCTTCTGGTCATACGCAAGAATTAATCGGGCACAATTCTCACAGTGCATTATGGGTATTCTCTAGCCATTGAGCATACATCGGTTGTTGCTATTGCGGTTCATTGTGGGATTGAGTGAGTGCACTCAATAATGTCCACTATGTTTTCAGACACCACTACAATTTTGCCGTATTTAAGGGTATAGGGGGTGATTTTGGACACAGCCTATGTGAAAGAAGTATTTAATAGGCTACTCTATCAAAAGAGTAAACACAACTACAAAGCCAACTTAAAAGTATACTTAAAAAAGGATACTTAAAAGTAGTATAGTATACTTAAAAAAGTAGACTGAAAGTATACTTTCTTATTTTTAGTTTAAAAGAAGTATACTAATAGCCCACTTGAATAAACCTTTTTCATAAGGGATGTCATGTCAGCCGCTCTTATGTTGTGTTTGAAACCATTGAAGCATGCACACACACTAAAAGAAAGCTGTATAATTACACATAGAAACAGAAGTACAGGGGGAGCAGTAGAAAATGTTCCCTCTATTACGTCAGTGCTCTGTTCGGGTCAACTCGCTGTAGCAACATTTCATTATGAAACACCTAGTTATCTTTATCATTCTACTCTGTAAGTGGAGAAATAAATGGCATTTTATATAAAAATGGTACAATGCTCTCTTTCACTACTATTATTTATAAAGCATTATGGGCAAAAATTACATGTTTTTGTTGTGAGGCCTATTAGATAAGTTCATGTACTTTCACTGACCTTTTATTGTAAAAAACAAACTGTAATTTTATAGGAGCTTCAGGTATTATTTTTGCACCCTATTTAAGGAAAGTGCCATAAGAAAGAAACATTATCCAATGTGAACAAAAAGTGTGAGAAAGGATGTGAAGAAAAAACAGTTGAGGGAATGATAATGTATGTTTATATTTGCTTTGACATTTGGTTCAGCTTTTTGCTGCAATTCATACGAACACCAAAAAGGGTTTCCATTAAAGAGCGCAAAAGAGAGAAAAGAGTGACAAGGAAATTGCTATGTGTTTTTAACAGAGAAATTAGACAGAAAATGCTCCTGGATAGTTCTGACACAGTACAATGATGCTGACTTCTTTCTGTCTGCCTATCAGGGGAGTTTACGAGCACGCGAGCTGGGCGCAGTTGCGTACGTGGAATGTTCATCCCGAATGTGCGTGAACAGCGTACGAGACGTCTTTCACATCACCACGCTCGTGTCCGTCAGACGTGAGCCCGCCCCGAGCCTCAAGAGAAGCTCCTCGCGCCACGCTCTCAAGCGCATATCTAATCAGCCTCTGCTGCCAGTCAGCTCACAAGCCACGCCCCTTGAACCCACCCCGACCCTCAGGGAGGACAGAGCCAAGAGTTGCACAATCATGTAGACTAATGTCTACAGCATTGTGTGTGGATGAAAAAATGTGCGGAAAAGGCACAGAATCTCTGTATTTATGGGACATTGGGGGTCATATTGTCCTATATATGGCCCATAAGACTGTACAGTTGTGTGAATACATTATACAGAGGAGTTCTATTTATTAACTTCAAGTTTGCTTTTATTTTTTATTATTGTTGTATGATTTAGCAGACCTAAGTGTCACAAAGTGTGTAAAGCAAATGAAAAAATAATAATAATAAAAAAAGGAAAAAAAAGAAAAGTGTTTGAAATTTTATGTGTGGACAGCTTCAATATCCCCCAACCCCAAACCCCTTTGTTTTAGTGCCATACTTTCATCTCTTGGGACACACTTCTCTAGAGATTGCAGATCTGTAACACGCTCATTTGTGTGGAACTAAATCCCTGGAATTCTGGAGTTCTGAGAATCTTTCCCCAGCATTACTGATGATTAGCATTAGCATTAGCAGAACAAAGACATCTGTGACTTCTGCTGTTCGCTCCTTTACACGTGTGACACCACCATCAGTCATGCTCCATGCCATCACAAAGACTTCATTCACACTATACTGAAACACCAACGCTAATGCTGTCTAAGGATAGATGTGGTATATTTTTGTGAGCTGGAATTTCAATAGTTCATGTGGGAACTGAGAAGATGAGTTTTCTAGGTTACATCAGAGTTAAAGGGATAGTTTGTCTAAAAATGAAAATTCTGTCATCATTTGCTCACCCTCGTGTCATTCCAAGCCTGTATGACTTTCATTGTATAGACAAAAGAATAAAGTGAGCAATTTAATAATTAACTACCCATTTAAACTCTGTTGATTAAATTAGAAAATAACTATAAATTATCATTCAGTCTTAACAGTACTGTTACTCATTTTGAGCAATGCACTTGCATTGAAAGTTCACTGGGCCAAGGCATTGCCCAGGCATAAATGTTGTAATACACATACTCGAAATTTCGAAATACTATGGCTGTGTAACATTGTGGTCCAATATTTGAACTCATTTTAGTACAACGTCGATACAAGAAATAATATAATAACACATATTGCATATAGTGTGTATACAGTATATGCACACATATCTACAAACATTAAAAATTATTATATATATAACTATTCAAAAGTTTGGGGTCAGTACTTTTATTCAACAAGGACATTAAATTGATCAAAAGTGAAAGTAAATTCATTTATAATGTTACAAAAAAATGATATGTTCTTGCTAAAATACTGTTATTTTGAACTTTATATTCATCAAATAATACAGTATCACAATTTCCCAAAAAATATTAAGCAGCCCAGCTGTTTTCATTGATTTCAAACTACTGTTTCAAAAACACAAAAAATCTTTTGACCTCAATCTTTTCAGTACAGAGCAATTATGCCTTAGTTAAGCTTTATGCTTTTACCAACAATATGAACTGACATTGTTTTTAAACTCTTACAATGTCTCGCCCCATAGATTTCCATTGTAAGTGTGATTCCAAATAATTCATCAAAAATAAACAATTGCTCCTTACAGGCTTTACAAAAGTGTATGGTAACAATTATAATTTTGTTTCCATGTATTATTTGACTCTAATTTATATTGTAGAGGCCAGGAGAATGGGGAATTTCGTGCTTTATATGTCTATTCCAATTTGGAATAAAACCATAATCCAACTTCAAAGAGAAGCAACTCAAGAAATCCGGCTTTGTGCAGCATTACAATGTTCTGGATACAGCAAACAGTGGTTATTTCTGTATGCAAATTCTCTTGGAGCCAGTTAGATGCACAAAAAAACCACTAGGGCTTCATATCAGAAAAATCCAGTCATTGCCAAGGCAACTGTGTACAGCCCTTTGTGACATCACAACAGAGTCTAGCATGAGGGGAATACTGTTGCCGTGGTTTCTGGAGGCTCTAAAAAGAAGTCCATCAATTTGAACAAACTGAGAAATACATTTGAACATGTACGCACACACGCAAACAGAGGTCATGCATCCAACCCCGATTGACAGATGAGTTAGAATTAGTTTGAGATTAAACACTTATTTGACATGTTCTGTAATAGTGAATGCACAAAAGCACGTTCACTTATTGCCTCATGCCTCAGAGACACACACACACACACAGACAGAGAAACATGTGGCGTGATGAGCTTCTGACAGCAGCAGGTAGCTGAGGCTGCCAGCAACAGTCATGACCAGCCGAGCCCTACAGCTCAGGCTGCAGTGTAAGAGGATTATTCGGTGTGTGTGTGTGTGTGTGTGTGTGTGTGTGTGTGTGTGTGTGTGTGTGTGTGTGTGTGTGTGTGTGTGTGTGTGTGTCTGACAGTTAGTCATCATGTGCTCTCTGAATATTCAAAGATACATTCTTCCCTTCAAAGTCCTAACCACTGTTTTGACTCTGGAATGTGAAATTGCTCATTTGCTGAGCAAAACAGGAATGACAAGCTAAAAAGAAGCATGCAAAGGCACACAGTCTTAAAATAATTCACAAGTCAAAAAGGATGATCAATCATCAACATTATGGGTATCAAATGTCTCCATGAGGATAGTAAATCCTGAAATCAGCAACCAATGTTCCCCATGAGGAAATCCACTTAACTAAACATATTAAATAATTATTACTGACAATATAAAAATACAGATGGATCTGCATGAAGGTTAAAGGGGATATAACATATCATTAGTTCAGTATAAAACAGTAGAAGTCAAGGGAGAGACCATACTATGATACAAAAACAAATGTGTGTGTGTGTGTGTGTGTGTGTGTGTGGCTGGCAGATCTTGTTGAATGGCAAAATGCCCTTCGTCTGCGAGTAACCAGATGAACAGACAACAGGGGTGAATTAGCATTTGCATTAGTATTCCAGCCTTAAAAATCACTATTTCAATTGAGAGTTCACAGGTGCGACGAAAGGCGAAACAAACAGAGCTAAATATGAAATCCTCTGTGACAAGGTCATGTTTCTGTTCAACTGCCGTGCTCTGATTATCTATGAGCATGTGTATATGCATTTGTTTTCTTGTAAAATTAGTTACAAAAAATGCCTACAAATTGATTGACTGATTAAAACATGGACCTATACTACTAATATTATTATTGTCCCAAATATCCTACCTCACTGATGTAGAGGGTATGCATTGAAGTCACTTTCCTGCCGGAACACGCCCCTCAGCCGGACTGAGTGGCATAAGAGCTGCCACTTGACTGGATTTAATAGGGGAAACTGCGAAAAACGTGAGTAAAACGAACAATTATCAGTTTAAACTAAAGGTTGGACTCGATGAAGTGTTCCTTACAACTTACCAAAGATACAGTGATCCATGGATATTGACGTGCAGCTAGGAAGCGTGTTTCCTGACATTTATATGAGCTTGATTTCGACGCCGGGGAAATGCATAAAGCAAATTTGCCTGTGAATGCTTAAAATACAATATAGGTAAATCCGGGTGATCACTTATATCAATGAATGACTTCAAATATCAACATGCATACAGAATAGCCTTGAACTGGACATCAATCTCTCCCTCGTTTCTCTAACCAGAAACACACCCATTCATTTCTACTTACCTACTTATATTTAGACCAACTTTTGTGCTTTTGTGCTTTAACACAGCAGTTAATAAACAAGACATTCATTTTAAATAACTGAAATTTTAGATGCAATATGTTTGGTTAGTTTGTATATTTGTGCTCTGCCACGCATCTCCAAGCAACACACAGTAGTAGTGTTCCTGAATGTTTATTTAATAAAAGTTTAATTGATGAGTTGTCAATACAATATATAACAATACAATATATAGGGTATGATTTTACCCCAAAATTCAACATATTGACAAAATGATAACTGCAAATCCTCCTTGCCTGGAGTCCAGTTGTTTCTGTGAATTTTCAGCGATCAGTTTGCTTCACTTTTCCGTAGCTTTCTGCAGTCTGTAAAAAATATAACTCAGATTTCATGTCAGATGTATTTATACAGTCAATCTCAAAGCTCTTTCCTGTTTTAGATGTGTTTTGTATGTTTTTCGAGGAAATCACGCTGTAAACCAATGCTGCCGCTTAGTCTTTTTGCGAGTATGGGGTCTCTGCGGAACATATGTGGGAGTTTCTAAATTTGTGGGTGTTTTCAAATTGATGGGTGTTTATAAATCACGCAATGAAAATGATCCCCTTCACCCGATCCCACCCCTAAACCCTACCCACACTGTGACGTGAGCAAATCAGGTAACGCAGTGAAAAACGTCCTGTTTATGGCGTCGCCCACTGATCTGGTAACTCCTATTACTAACCTGCAGAGACCTATACTTGCTCATTTTTAAATCTTCCCGGTCTACTGACATTTGTTATGGCAATATCCAAACCACTTCAATGCTCATTATATTTCCGTTAACTCAGTTACAAAAAAATGCCTACAAATTGATTGGCTGATTAAAACATGGACCTATACTACTATATTATATCCACTTCACCAGCCATAGAAATATCCAGAGCTACCGCAAAAACGAAAGTTCAAACACAAAATTCTAAAAATGGCTGCACACTTGTTTCTCTGGTGCATAAGGTTTATAAGCTTGTTAAATTACACATTACACTATATGCCAATATCTATGGAAGACAAGTTAAGACAAGCCTGGACTTGAAGCAGGTGGGTGGTGCTTATCGGAAGACAGTCATGAATCATGAACTGCCATTATTATGTTCTGGAGTTCTGCATGTTAGTTCCTGTAAGTGATTGATTACAAAGTGAGTCATTTAATTTATATTGTATCTTTGCCTGGAAACAGCTCATTATATACTAATCTTGTTTATGCCATTGAATTATTGTGTTACTAATAGCTAATTATAACATATTCAACCAGTTTTTCTACTTGTTAGGCCCCGCAATTGTCACTTCGTACTATGTTTGTAATACCCTTTATGAAGCGAATTAATTGTTCCTTATTTCTGTTTAATTGTAGACTTCAAATATCAACATGCATACAGAATAGCCTTGAACTGGACATCAATCTCTCCCTCGTTTCTCTAACCAGAAACACACCCATTCATTTCTACTTACCTACTTATATTTAGACCAACTTTTGTGCTTTTGTGCTTTAACACAGCAGTTAATAAACAAGACATTCATTTTAAATAACTGAAATTTTAGATGCAATATGTTTGGTTAGTTTGTATATTTGTGCTCTGCCACGCATCTCCAAGCAACACACAGTAGTAGTGTTCCTGAATGAATCAGTGTGATTAAATGTATTGGCTGGGTGGTTGAGTGAATGATTCAATGACTCGCTCGCTCATAATGGTCACTTGTTGATTTCACCCATAAATACACAAATATGCTGTTCACACAAGCAACAGCATTCTGGCTTTTTACCGTTAAACAAAATACCGGTAAATTGTGTGATGTCAATCAGCTGTTATGTCAGCTGTGCTGATGAATGGAAAAGAAGGCTGGGTTTCGAGCGCAACATGTTGAAAAAGCTGCGAGACGTGGCGCAACAGTCAAAGATGATAATTTAGCGCATATTTAAATAGAAAAAAACTATTAAAAACCTTACTGTAAACAGCACAGAGTAATCACGTCATCTTCATGAGTCTTTATGATTGCCCCAAAGCAGACCTATTACATCAGCGCGTTCTGATTTCATACGTGAATATACCGGTAATCTTCATTTCGCGTTCAAACAGAGCACATTACAGGTAATTTACTGGTAAGTTTCCCTTACTGGTAAACTGCCATAACCAATTTACCTGTATTTTTTTTAAACGGTCCTGTTCACACACAATCTGTTGCCGTAATTTACCAGTAAAGACTGTATGTGTGAAAGGCGCTAATGTCTCCTCCTGGAGTGACAATGTAGCTAACCGATAGGCTATAAAAATAAATTAACCGATTTCATTAATTTGGTGTCACATTTCAAATAACACTTAACAATGTACAAAAATTGGCATTAAACTTCTTTTAGCAAACAGTTAGTCTTAGTAGCAGTCAAGTTAATTTCAGTGAAATAAAAACAACAAAAATCTTGATTAGTTCTGCAATTTTTGTTTTGCTGTTTAGCATTGTGGCCACATTACAGTTGTTCAGTGGATTTTCGTGGGTGAAACCAGTGATTTCAATAGGAATCAATATGATCTTGAATTCTGCTTAAGGATGAAAGATTTCCCCATAACAGGTTCAAATTGGTCTAATGGATTTGGGACACTGGCCAAAAGAAAACTGCTTGGTTTGTTTGAAAGTGACTTCTGAGTGAGCTGTGCTTCAAATATCGCTACAATAGACAATGGACCTTTTTGAAATTTCGCTAATGTGTAGTTGGGGAATCATTGGCACTGACATGTAAGGTTCGGTGTACTGTATAAAACGCAGCCTAAAGTGGCTTGCTTTTCTTAGGTAGTTTAGCTTCACGGTCAATCTGGTATTTAACTGGTATCCAGCTGGTCAGTCTTGGTCACCAGCTGGCTACCACCCCCTACACCCCCTTTAAAACCAGTAAAACAGACAAGCTATAACCACTGTAGGCTGATCTAATCTGTTCAGAAGAGTTTGTGAGTGTTCACTCGTGACAGATTTAGTAACTGATGTTGTTCAGTCTGTTCGTGCTTTGGTTGATTGACACAAACACAGAGCTTGTGGAACACTCACTGGTCAGACTGAGCTTCATTGACGCTAAGTGAGTTGCTAAGCGCACTTTGCTCTCTGCATGTGTCCACAAATATACACAAACACACTGACTTAGTAAGCAAATACTGATGAAACGCTTGCTTTGGTGTTGCCAAGGAAACTTTGTGTATGTGTGTGTGTCTTGACATTGGAGTTCAGAAGCTGAATAATGGATGAGAATGTTGATGTAATTTCCAGACATATTTTGCTGCTTCTGCTTTTTATATGCAAAGGTTTATTGGTGCTGCCCAGGCAAGAGGCCAAACCTGGTGTGGAAAGTGACAAAACAAAAGGAAAAAAAGAGACACAAGAGAGGGCGAGATGAAAATGAAGCCTTTGAAGAGTGGCATGCACACTTGACACGCACAAACACTGTCAACATGCGCAAACATTCTCAAGCAAATATTTAGATGTCCTCTCCCTCTCAGCCGTGGCGCTGATTGGTTTACGCAGATGCTCTCGCTCTCTCTATCTCTGTGGTGCGAGCAGTTAAAGGTGAAGGCTCAGTGAGTTTTTTTCTACTCTGTCACCAGTCTGTCTGACTCCTGAGACCGGTCAGAAGTGAGTCAAGGGTTAAAATGTTCTGTTTGCTCTTGTCAGATGAAACCAAGAAGGTTTTATAATACCTGGGGGAACTATCTGTTAGCATTCCCATTCATTTCAATGGCAGCGACTCAACTAGAGAAAATAAGCCATCTTTGTTCATAGTGGCTCAGTTCTGAAAACAATATATATTTTTTTATTTTTTTTTAGCCAATCAGCTGAGCCATAAACACTGTGACGTTGATGTTGTGTTCATGCTGAATGGCAAATGCTGTAGACATGGAAAAATAAAAAATGACGGAAAAATCTGAAAGCCGTCTGTCATTTTGACAGATTACACTGATCTGATTGTAACTGTAATTCTCACCCTTGTCCACTTGGAGGCGAGTGCCGTCTTGCTGACTATCAAGGCTTTTCTGAGTTACATGGCATTGTTTTCAAGCTGTTTTATTGATATCTTTCTGCAGTAGAAACACTGATTTAGCGATTACATGAGAGACAAGATAGAGATTTTGGTAAATTGAACATATTCAACATACACTCACCTAAAGGATTATTAGGAACACCTGTTCAATTTCTCATTAATGCCATTATCCAATCAACCAATCACATGGCAGTTGCTTCAATGCATTTAGGGGCGTGGTCCTGGTCAAGACAATCTCCTGAACTCCAAACTGAATGTCAGAATGGGAAAGAAAGGTGATTTAAGCAATTTTGAACGTGGCATGGTTGTTGGTGCCAGACGGGCCGGTCTAAGTATTTCACAATCTGCTCAGTTACTGGGATTTTCACGCACAACCATTTCTAGGGTTTACAAAGAATGGTGTGAAAAGGGAAAAACATCCAGTATGTGGCAGTCCTGTGGGTGAAAATGCCTTGTTGATGCTAGAGGTCAGAGAAGAATGGGCCGACTGATTCAAGCTGATAGAAGAGCAACTTTGACTGAAATAACCACTCGTTACAACCGAGGTATGCAGCAAAGCATTTGTGAAGCCACAACACGCACAACCTTGAGGCGGATGGGCTACAACAGCAGAAGACCCCACTGGGTACCCATCTCCACTACAAATAGGAAAAAGAGGCTACAATTTGCATGAGCTCACCAAAATTGGACAGTTGAAGACTGGAAAAATGTTGCCTGGTCTGATGAGTCTCGATTTCTGTTGAGACATTCAGATGGTAGAGTCAGAATTTGGCGTAAACAGAATGAGAACATGGATCCATCATGCCTTGTTACCACTGTGCAGGCTGGTGGTGGTGGTGTAATGGTGTGGGGGATGTTTTCTTGGCACACTTTTGGCCCCTTAGTGCCAATTGGGCATCGTTTAAATGCCACGGCCTACCTGAGCATTGTTTCTGACCATGTCCATCCCTTTATGACCACCATGTACCCATTCTCTGATGGCTACTTCCAGCAGGATAATGCACCATGTCACAAAGCTCGAATCATTTCAAATTGGTTTCTTGAACATGACAATGAATTCACTGTAATAAAATGGCCCCACAGTCACCAGATCTCAACCCAATAGAGCATCTTTGGGATGTGGTGGAATGGGAGCTTCGTGCCCTGGATGTGCATCCCACTAATCTCCATCAACTGCAAAATGCTATCCTATCAATATGGGCCAACATTTCTAAAGAATGCTTTCAGCACCTTGTTGAATCAATGCCACGTAGAATTAAGGCAGTTCTGAAGGCGAAAGGGGGTCAAACACAGTATTAGTATGGTGTTCCTAATGATGCTTTAGGTGAGTGTATTTTCTGATTTCCTTCTGTAGCATGGTAAAGAGGAAGGGATTATCGTGTTCACACGAGGCGCTACAGCTATCTCTCGCGCCACATTAAAGAGCGCCACGCCTCTGAATTTTGTGATGAAATGGACAGAATTTGAAAGCTGAAACTTTGTTGCATGACAAAAGTAACAAAGCTTTTTGGTTATTGTGATTTATTGGACAAACATCCATGGTGAAACCTGAAAAGTGACCGACAGTCTCTGTTCAACTTTCTCTTCATAAATAAATACATGCATAATCTAGCCTATATGCTTGTCCTGTAAATTTGTGAATTAAATGAAAATGTGAACAAAAACAACCTGACCTGACCTCTGTATATTCTAAGAGAAGGGCTTGCAAGAATGCACTTCTGCCTACTTGAAACGGAAACAACAAAATCTCTAAACAATCAACATTTCAATTTGAAATTTATACATCATATTATCAATAAAATATGACAACACTATCATACATCTTTAGCTCAATTGACAGTAAAAAAATCAATACGGTCCAGTGAAAAAAAAATAAATAATTCCCACAAAAATAGATGAGTAGGCTACTCTTTTAAAAGGGCTCTTTTAATTGAAAAGCTTCCTATGGTCTCTCTTTTCCTTCCCATACTTTCTCTGGTAATAGAGGCAGAAGAGAGGCAAGACAAACACACTCATTACAGCAAAAATGACTGCACACATTGTTGACTATAATTATTAGGGGTTGATGCTAATGTTAGTACTAATTAACATTTTGTATTTAATTGCTGCTATCATTTGCTTTTGCTGACATGTTAGGAATTGTTCACCCAGAAGTGAAAATCATCATTTACTCAAGTTGTTCCCAACCCGAATGACTTTCTTTCATCTGTGGAGCACAAAAGAATTTTAGCAGAATGTCTAGGGTGCTTTTTTTCTGATCAATGAGAGCGTAAGTTAACGGTGAAAGTAAAGCTTTCAAGCTCCAAAAATGACTGAAGTGTTCCTATAGCTCCTCTAGTATAGCCATGGTAAGTCATTTTGGGTGAAATCATTTGTGAGCGAGAGTGAGACGGGCTGAATATAATTGGGCATAGTGCTCCACCCATTATGGCTTTCGGCCAATCAGGTTCCACCTGCTAGGTGATTGATGCATCAGGAGTGCAGGCGCAGTCCCATATTGGCTGACACCTGCTGCTTTACAATATGTTGTCCTGTTCCTCTGAGAGCACAAGAAAAACAACACTCATTCACACATCAGACCTTCCTCTCATTTTATGTTCACTCAATGCGGTTTTCTCACCTCTCTTTTTTCTCTCTGCACACACACACACACACACACACACACACACACACACACACACACACACACACACACACACACACACACACACACACACACACACACACACACACTTGCCCATAAATCTTATAGTGTGGCAAAACACTAGGGAAATTAAAGCAAATCAGTCAGCCTTCACACCTATGCTTGAACACAACCTAAATCATCACTCATATCACTGTCTTTCTAAACACACGCTTACTTTCTCCTTCAAACCTGTAAACGCGATCAGATTTACAGAGCGCAAGCCTCTAATTCAATCACTCTGCCTCATTTCAGTTTGCTTTAGATTACACCCTTGAGACAAACAGGAGACGACACATACAGTGTGCAGTATCGTGCGGCAGGGCTTCAGGGTTGAGTTAACAAGCACAACTGCAGTCAGTGGGCTGCAGATGCTATAATACAAATGTACATTTACCTGCCTTGGGACAAGAAAAAAATGATATCAGTGTGAGAAAAGCTGAACAGTTTTTTTTTTCCTGTTCCCAGCCCCCCCAACCCCCTCTCAGTCTTTGCTGATACACAGGAGAAGATGTGTTCAGTGAAATGCAGTGGTCTGGTAAGGCAACTTATGTTGACAGAGCATCTAATATAACTTTGCTCTTAACTCGTACACTTTCACTTATTACTTTTTCCATTTATATCAGACACACAAAACAACAAAAGGCAATATTTATATAAATATGGAAAACCACAGCCAAGCTAACCAGCCAAACCTTGAACTCCTGGGTCAACACTATACGACAGAGAAACAAAAGTGTATATACATACACACTATATTGCCAAAAGTTTTGGGACACCTACCTTTACATGCACATGAACTTTAATGATATCCCATTCTTAATCCGTAGGGTTTAATATGGAGTTGGCCCACCTTTTGCAGCTATAACAGCTTCAACTCTTCTGGGAAGGCTTTCCACAAGGTTTAGGAGTGTGTTTATGGGAATTTTTGACCATTCTTCTAGAAGCGCATTTGTGAGGTCAGGCACTGATGTTGGACGAGAAGGCCTGGCTCGCAGTCTCCGCTCTAATTCATCTCAAAGGTGTTCTATCGGGTTGAGGTCAGGACTCTGTGCAGGCCAGGCAAGTTCCTCCACACCAAACTCACTCATCCATGTCTTTATGGACCTTGCTTTGTGCACTGGTGTGCAGTCATGTTGGAACAGGAAGGGGCCATCCCCAAACTGTTCCCACAGTTGGGAGCATTAAATTGTCCAAAATGTCTTGGTATGCGGAAGCATTAAGAGTTTCTTTCACTGGAACTAAGGGGCCAAGCCCAACCCCTGCAAAACAACCCCACACCATAATCCCCCCTCCACCAAACGTTACACTTGGCACAATGCAGTCAGGCAAGTATCGTTCTCCTGGCAACCACCAAACCCAAACTTGGCCATCGGATTTCCAGACAGAGAACTGTGATTCGTCACTCCTGAGAACTCTTCTCCACTGCTCTAGAGTCCAGTGGTGGTGTGCTTTACATGACTGCATCTGATGCTTTGCAGTACCACGCTTGAATTCACTGAGATCCTGAGAGCAACCCATTCTTTCACAAATGTTTGTAGAAGCAGTCTGCATGCCTAGGTGCTTGGTTTTATACACATGTGGCCATGGAAATGATTGGAACACCTGAATTCAATGATTTGGAAGGATGTATATATACATACACACACACACACAATGTGTATATTAGTAAATGTATATTAATATGTAACATATTATATTTTCATAATATATAAATATTTATGCACCAACCCGGGGTAAACTGCAGCAGCTACAGAGCAGAACATCAATTCCCTGGCTTGAACAAAACATTATCATGCCTAGCCAAGTTGGGCCACTCAAACAAACACAATGCAATTACACACATCACCTTTAGAGAACAATAATAAAAATGAAGGTAAAAATGAATATTAATATGAAGGTTGAGTAATAGTATTATTGAACAATTATTGAAATTACACAGTGCTGAAAGACACAAGAGCCGATCAGCATTCTGCCAACCACCAAACCCTCATAACCCCTCAGCTGGGCTGTTGTTCGCCACTTCTCTTGATGAATTCTATACACTTGTGTTCACTGTTATCTCTCCTCATCCTCTCTCTCTCTCTCGTTCACCATTCATTGTCCAACTCTTTGTGTATGTGTGTGGTGCATTGTATGTATGTAATCATATCTATACAGACTGCTAATGAGCTTATTGGAGCACCGACAACACAACCGTACCCTGGAACACACACACACACACACACATGCCTCAGGGGTCGCCACAGGGAAGAGTGAAATTAACATAATCTATCCTATTCACGCTGACACTCTCCTCTTTGTTTGCAGTAAATGAACTCTAACCCCTGACATGATGACTGTAAAACACCCACATACTCAGTCCTATTTCACAAAGAACAATCAGATATGAGACTTTAACTAAACTGGGGGAAAAGCAACAATGAGATGTGATACCAGTGACAGACTGTAGACATATCAGCCAGACCAATTGAGTAATTGCTATTTTGCTAAATTGAGAGTATCAGCTTATACCTTCGCCTGCTTCACCCAAGGGTCAAGGTTTGGTTAGTTAGTGTAGCTCTTGCTGGTAGATGTCATACTTTACTTAATATACTTAAAGAAGACCTATTATGCTATTTTACATTATCAACTTTCTTTAGTGTATAATGTTGCTGTTTAAGCATGAAAAATATCTGAAAAGTTACAAAGCACAAAGTCACTCCAAAGGGTGTTATTCTGTAGTCTATATCAGTAAGCACTGTTCCTGATCTCCCTGAAATGCCTCCAATGGTGGTCTTGAGTTTTCTTCTGGGAATGAACGTCACAATATTCCTTATTTGAAAATTTACTGCCAAAAAGCATACGCAAAAAAAGGGCAAGGCATTAGAAGTGTGTTGAAACTCGCGGTTATGGTAAGGGCGTGACATTTCCAAAGCACACTTGAAGTGGTTGACCAATCGCATTACACTGGTCCAGCCAACCAATCAGAGCACATTGTGCTTTTCAGAAGGGGGAGCTTGATGGAGGCCGGAACTTGACAGAGTGTTACTGGCATAATGTAAAATATGCGAGAAAATCATGTTTTTTGAATATTCAAGCATGAAGATATATTATAGTAGACCCTGAAAACAGAATCAAGACTTTGCAAAAGGTCATAATATGGCCTCTTTAAGTTTTGGGAACAAGACCTGCATGCATTGGCCTTTGAAAAGCTCATATTGCCATCTAGCTCATTCAAAGGTTACAGGTTTAGGTGCGACCCATTAAGTGAGACCCCTCTTTCTGCCGGTAATACTGTGTCCTTGAGCAAAGGTCTGCTATTGTTATTCCTGCACTCTTGGTATATGTATGATGCTTTGGATTGAATAGAATGATAGAGAATAAAGGAAGCTCAGCGCTTTTTCTGGAAAACTACACAGTGCTGAAATAGACACTTCTGTTTGATTGGTTTGAGATTTGGGAAAACAGAGAGAGAGAGAGAGAGAGAGAGAGAGAGAGAGAGAGAGAGAGAGAGAGAGAGAGAGAGAGAGAGAGAGAGAGAGAGAGAGAGAGAGAGAGAGAGAGAGAGAGAGAGAGAGAGAGAGAGAGAGAGAGAGAGAGAGAGAGAGAGAGAGAGAGAGAGAGAGAGAGAGACTAAAGAGAACTGTGAAATTAACTGTATCTTACTGTGACACTAAACACAAAACATGTATTTACTGAAACATGTTTACTAAGGCATTAAAAACAATAATATATATTTTTGTTTTTGAAGTCTCTTATATTTACCAAGGCTGCATGTTTTTAAATACAGTAAAAACAGTATATTGTGAAATATTATTACAATTTAAAATGACTGGTTTCAATTTAATATATTTTAAAGCTCAATTGTCAGCATCATTACTCCAGTCTTCAGTGTCACATGATGCTTCAGAAATCATTATAATATGATGATTTGATGCTCAAGAAACATTTATTATCAATGTTAAAGAATGCAGGATTCTTTGATGAATAGAACATTCAAAAGAACAGCATTTACTTGAAATAGAAAGAAATTTTTTTTTTGATCAATGTAATACATCCTTGCTGAATAAAAGTATTAATTTCATTTAAAAAAATCTTACTGACCCCAAACACACACTCTCAATGTATTTATATATATACAGTGTATGTACACTGTATTGCCAGAAGTATTAGGACACCCCTCCAAATCATTGAATTCAGGTGTTCCAATCATTTCCACGGTCTATAAAATCAAACACCTAGGCATGCAGAATGCTTCTACAAACATTTGTGAAAGATTAACCCTAACCCATTACTAAGTGAAATGCAAAAAGAAATCAGATGCAGTGATGTAAAGCACGCCGCCACTGGACTCTAGAGCAGTGGAGACGTGTTCTCTGGAGTGACATCACACTTCTCTGTCTGGCAATCCGATGGCCGAGTTTTGGTTTGGCGGTTGCCAGGAGAACGGTACTTGCCTGACTGCATTATGCCAAGTGTAAAGTTTGGTGGAGGGGGGATTATGGTGTTGGGTTGTTTTACAGGGGTTGGGCTTGGCCACTTAGTTCCAGTGAAAGGAACACTTAATGCTTCTGCATACCAAGACATATTGGACAATTTCATGCTCCCAACTTTGTGGGAACAGTTTGGGGATGGCCCCTTCCTGTTCCAACATGACTGCACACCAGTGCACAAAGCAAGGCCCATAAAGACATGGATGAGCGAGTTTAGTGTGGAGGAACTTGCCTGGCCTGCACAGAGTCCTGGCTTCAATCTGATAGAACACCTTTGGGATGAATTAGAGCGGAGACTGTGAGCCAGGCCTTCTCGTCCAACATCAGTGCCTGACCTCACAAATGTGCTTCTAGAAGAATGGTCAAAAAAAAAAAAAATCCCATAAACACACTCCTAAACCTTGTGGAAAGCCTTCCCAGAAGAGCTGAAGCTGCATATAGCTGTTATAGCTGCAAAGGGTGGGCCAACTCCATATTAAATGGATTAAGAATGTGATGTCATTAAAGTTCACGTGCATGTAAAAGCAGGCGTCCCAAAACTTTTGGCAATGTATGTATAGGCCATATTTATTTGGACACAGACACAACTAAAAATGTCAGACCAGTTCTGGATAAGCATTCTTTGGATGGATGATGCTTTGGATTATCCATAGCATACTGTAAAACACAGTGGTGGCAGTGATGGCATGGACATGCATGGCTTCCAGTGACACTGGGTCACTGAGTTTATTGATGATGTGACAGAAACAGACAGATTAATTCTGAAGTGTTTAGGGATATTCTGTTCATAAACATTTCACATGATATATTTGTTGAATTAAAGCTGAAAGTCTGTGCTTCAATTTCATTTTTTTCATTGATTGTTTTATTTTAATTCTATTCTGGTGGCATACAGAACCGAAATTATGTGTCTGTGTCCAAATATGTATATGTATGTATACACACACACGTTTTCTTTTAGGGGTTCCTCTTCAATGATAATCATAAATCTTTCTTGACAAAAACTAAAGAATACATTTTCATCCTGGCCTTCAGTATTCATGAGAATATTTGAAAGCAAACTCTGCCCCCTAGCGACACACACTGTTTAGTGCAATTGTTCAAACAGGTGGGCCTATGTAGTTTCACAAGCATTCATGTAAAGTTTTCAAGAGCATTTTTAAATCACATCTAACTGAAATGTATAGCTTTAGGTTACTGTTAAGACAGACATTTTTTAGCAGTCACATAGCAAACATATTCTTTATTCATTTTTAAAAGCAAATTCATAAAACAAAATATTCAAAACAAACAAAAATAAAAAGAAATGTCTTCACAGGGACTGAAGATGAATAATTTTTTTATCATTCAGTCAAAAACAAAACAAAAAAAAACAACTGATTCCCGTAATCTGACTTCTATTTGTTGAGGGCTAATTCACGCAAAGGCTGAGCATTATTCTTGCATAATTGCATGACCATGTGCAATGTCATGACGGCGTGTGTGGTGTGACGATTGTGAGTCTGATGTACTACTGCAGTTTCAGGCCACATGCGACATTACGCTTTACTTCTGCTCGGATTAAATGCATGGTCATGTCATTTCTTATAATTATATTAAAGGCCATTCTCATACAAATCTTATTTCATAGTTATAACTGAAATAGTAAACAACAACAAAAAATATGTTTTAACAGTGAGCAAGAAAGTTTAAAGTGTAAAGGAATAGTCTATAAATGCTGAAATGGAGCCACCTATCTCTCTAAAAACAAAGCCTTGCGACTGCGAGTAAAGTTAGCACGGATATATGGAAGCACTGGTTATGGATTATTAGTGGTGTTTGCTTGCTAACGCAAGAATTACTATTATTACGCCTCATACTTAAGGATAGCGATTTGAACAAACCCTAAGCCTAAATAACCTAAAGACCAGAGGAACTTGGAGGTGAGCTCTTTTAAGAAGTCTAATGGCCTTCAAACTGCAGACTGTATATTGCTTATTAAAACCATGAGAAATAAATGTATAAAGAATGTACACGAAAAAGAATTATTACTCACTATTTTTGTCTAGTTTTTCAGTACAAATATCTAAACAATTTTATCAAAAAGCAAAATGACATTGTCATATTAAAAATAAGTGTTTTTACTTAAAACAAGGTAAATATCTTTATGTTTGTATATTTTACCCTTGTTTTAAGCATAAACTCGCATAATTGTGATACATTTTTCATAAAGCAAGACTAAATAGTCAAGTAAATGTATCTTGATTTAAGAATGTTTAGATATTTGTACTGGAAAACAATACTAAGAACATATTTTGCAGGGTAACAGCAACAATCTACACAACTTTACCCATTTGTAATAATAATTTGACTTGATTTCTTTGGCAAACTTATCCACAGCACTAAAACACTCTTAGATACAATGCTATGCTACTTTGTGCAAATATCCAGCAGGGAGCAGTAACGTAATTCCCCTTTCAGTCGCCAGCACTTCCCGTAACTCCTGCTCACCTAAAGTCCCTCTTTCTTAAAGCCCCACCTCTTACTGCCTCCTCCTCTCCATCTTCTCCTCCCTTAACCCTTTTTGAAGAACCCATTCAAACCTTCACTACACACTCTCTCTCTCTCTCTCTCTCTCTCTCTCTCTCTCTCCTGCCTTGCCCTCTTCGCTCCTGTGTTCTGATTGGATCCAGATCTGCTCCACTAGCTGACTCGACATTCCACAGCTGGCCACAGCACCGTTTCACCTCGAGGCCTAGCCAAGAGTCAAGGCAAGAAAATAGCAAAGAGTTAAGAACTGAAAAGAAGAATTAGAGACAGTAAAGAAAGAAGTACAAAGTTTAAGTTTCATTCCATGTACTGTTTGGATTCAGCTTTTACATGAGCTCATCACACCGGCTGAGATCAAGCAAACCGTTACAGTGAGGTCAGACTTCCTGTTGGGCAGCTCTGCGTTCAGTATGTGATTAGAGAGAGAGATACCGCGGTGCTTGTGACAGGCTCATTCTCATGCACTTTCATCTGTCTATTTCTGTCCGCAGTTCTTTTTTTTTTTTTTTTGGTTCTGCACCACTGAACTTCAAACATACCATCGTTTCATTTGATGTGTAATTATTATGATTATCATTTTTAGACGGATCACAGGGACCTGGATTCTGACCCAGAGAACATCAAATTCAGCTGCACAAATTTTGAAAAAGAGCAACAAAATGTGTCACAACAAATAACTTCAAAAGTCACAGTCTGAAAAACAAATACTGTTGTGGCGTTACCTTGTAGTGTGTGTGATTGTGCGCTCTTATAGCCTGGAAGTTCCAGTCAAGGTGATTTTTAGGGGGACTTTGTTCCCTTTTGGCACTAAAGGATAACTATGACATGAAAAAATATGCATACAAACTGTACAAAAAAACAAACAAAAAAAAGCAATTTTCCACACAAGCCAATCCAAACGGCTCCTCTGAGATGGTGGAAGTTGATTGGCTGACAGACTTAGATTTTGGTTGATCATCTGCTGCGCTCTACACAGCTCTCTCAGTGTCCGCAAAAACCGCAACTCTTTTTTTCTTAAACGTAAATTCTCTCAGTCAGTTGCTGCGTTAGCAGAGTTGTTCTCCTAGGTGTTTTGAATCAGAACACATTCCAGCATTATTCGCCCTGTTCGTTCAACTCCATGTCTGAAACCAGAATGTTTTTTTCTGCTTCTTCGGAGGGGGCGGAGTTAGTGCGGCTGTACCGAGCGCTCTCATAGGTGCCCGTGGAGCCAAAGCGCCGCCTACGATACAGATAAATCCCACCCACCACCAGAGCAATCAGAACCAGCGCTGCCACCAGGACCTGGATTAATACATGGAGATGGTCGACCTCAGCTAGAAGAGAAAAAAAATTAAATATTCAAATAAGAAAATGACAAGCAACTTCATGATTATTCATTCAACATATTTTAGGTAAATGTGAGGTTTAAATATGATTATAACTTACAGTGAAATACAGGCTCTGCTCTGGCTCCTATTGAAAAAGGGAAATACAGAAAAAGGAAATTTGGGCTCAATTATGAATTATTGTATTAGTATTTCTTCCAAAATACAGTAAAAACAGTAATATTGTGAAATATTATTACAATAAACCAATTTATTATTTTAAAAGCAATTTATTCCTGTGAAGGAATCATTACTCCAGTCTTCAGTGTCACATGATCCTTCAGAAATCATCCTAATATGATGATTTGATCTATTGCTATTGGTTTTATTCACATTTTATGTATTCTTATTCTAAAGTTAGTGATTTTTACAGTTGGTTTATTGAAATAAATAATTAGGGAATACAATCTGACTCTTACGATTTTTTTTTAGTGGCATTTTAGTTATATTTTTGCAAAAACAGACACTTCAAAACACTTCAAAAATTACTGATCTATATGCAGACATATATGTATGTGAGAGTCCATACCTCTTGGTCGTTTACAGATGACTCCATGTGTGCGGTTTTTACAGGACCCAGGCCTCCAGAGGCCCGTGTTGCTCTGAACCCAGAAGCAGATGGCGGCGGACAGCATGCTCAGATTAGCATCCTGCTGCTCCCAGTTACTGTAGTCCACTACTTCACTGTCGGACCACTCCAGACTGCCTTCTGTAGAATCAAACACATACACTGAGGTCTAAATAAAGAAGATCCAAATTGCAGGTCAATAAAGTTTTAATTATTAACCATCTTGCCTTTGGCGTTAAAGATCATTCCAAGCCATGCACCGCTGGCCTGTTGTTGAAAACTTTGCATGTGCTCCCACACAAATTCGTTCTCGTTTTCATCTAATATTGACAACAGCTTAGCTCCCACTGAGAAAGAAAAAAACAAGATTACTGAAGTTTATTGTGTGCAATATGTTCCTGTGCATTTCTTTCTGTTTTTTCCAGTGTGTGGCTGTTACCTTTGCTACACATGCGCATGGCCTCGTGTTGAAGCTGTAGCTCGTGCAGGATGAACGAGTAGCAGTGATTTCTGAAAGGAACCCAGGACCAATTACCTACAGGCTGTGGGCAAAAACCTGGATACATCCACCTGTGGTCTATCCTTCTCTCTGACACAGAAACGGAGCAAGCAAAACGCTATTAGAACACAGAAGCAAAATTTGTGCAAAAATAACACCACAGACAGATCCAAACACGCACTGGCTATGTCTGGAATGGAATGACAGTATATTGCACAGTATACACATTAGTGTTGTTAAATCATTAAAAGTAGTTTTTTGGTCATTTAAATAAAAGTTGAAATATTAGATGAAAAACTTAAATTTAAAAACTTGCCTTGGCAACGATGTTGAAAGTTTACGTGCTAAATTTACTATAAAGATATAGTCATGTGAAAAAGAACACACTTTCGAATTCTATGGTTTTAAATACAACCTCAGATGAACAACAAAACATGACATATTACACTATGTTGTTGTTTATTTAACAAAAATAAAGCCAAAATAGAGAAGCCATGTGTGGAAAATCTAAAGTACACCTTATGATTCTATTGCATGTAGAGTGACTTTTAGCAACAATGCATTTTCTGTATGTCTTTATTACATCTCATTTTTAGTCTCTCACATCATTCTGGAGGAATTTTGGCCCACTCTTCTTTACAACATTGCTTCAGTTCATTGAGGTTTGAGGGCATTTGTATATGCACAGCTCTCTGTAGGTCCCGCCACAGAATTTCAATCGGGTTGAGGTCTGTACCACTTTGACTGGGCCAGTGCAACACCTTGATTCTTTTCTTTTTCAGCCATTCAGTTGTAGATTTGCTGGTGTGCTCGGGATCATTGTCCTGTTGCATGACCCAGTTTTGGCCAAGCTTTAGTTGGCGGTCAGATGGTCTCACATTTGACTCTATAATAGTTTGGCATACAGAGAAGTTCATAGTTGACTCAATGACTGCAAGGTGCCCAGGTCCTGTGGCTGCAAAACAAGCCAAAAATCATCAAGCCTCACTTGGTATTTGCATTGATATGCTGTGTTTGGTTTTCACCAAACGTGGCACTGTGCATTATGGCCAAACATCTCCACTTTGGTCTCGTCTGTCCAAAGGACATTGTTCCAGAAGTTTTGTGGTTTGGTCAGATGCAACTTTGCAAACCTAAGCCGTGCTGCCATTTTTCTTTTAGAGACATGCCATTCTTGTTCAGTCTTTTTCTAATTGTACTGTCATGAACTTTAACAATTAACATGCTAACTGAGGCCTGCAGAGTCTGAGATGTAGCTCTTGGGTTTTCTGCACGTCTGACCTTGGAGCGAATTTTCTGGGACGTCCACTCCTGGGAAGATTGGCAACTGTCTTGAATGTTTTTCACTTGTGAATAATCTTCCTTACTGTAGAAGGATAGACTTCAAATTGTGTGGAAATGGCCATATAACCCTTCTCAGATTGATGGCAGCAACAATTGCTTCTCTAAGATCATTGTTTGTGTCTTTCCTCCTTGGCATTGTGTTAACACACATCTGAATGCTCCAGACCAGTAAACTGACAAAACTTCTGCTTTTATGGAGTCGGTCATGCTTACTGAGGATTAATTAATCAAAGGAATTTAATTAGCAGTGTCTGACTGCTACTTACCCTCTTAATACCTAAATTCACACCGCACAGACAAACGGCAACAAACACATTTGTTGGGTTTTGTCGGATCAGTGTGTTACCTCTATTGGCATCATTGGTCAGGGTTTGTTTTCACCTGACTAAACATGTTCAGTCAGTGTTTGCCTGTGTATGTCGGGGCAGTGTGAACATGACAGTTATTTTTCATAAAATTCTAAATCCAACAGCCAAATTGTTTGTTGGCATTTGTCTGAGCGGTTGGGTGGACTTAGTTTGTCACCCATGGCTTCACCATTTTGGCCTAGTTTTTGTTAAATAAATAATAACACTGTGTAATATGTCATGTATTGTTGTTCACCTGAGGTTGAATTTACCTAAATTTGAAGACCCTCTAAAGACCAGACAATTTTTTCCTGTTCTGATATGTAAAACCATAGAATTCAATAGGGTGCCCTTTCTTTTCACATGACTGTATATAAAGATATACCAAAAGCTAATAAAAATGATAAAAGCAAATTACTAAAAAATAAACTAGAATTGACTGAAAATAATACTATAATATTATATGAATAATACTAAAATAATTATTTTATACACTGAATATTGCCTGCTATAATTTAAAAATAGTAATGAAAATCGTAAAAGTAGTAATTGAATAATCAAATAGTGAGTCAACTTTGGATGCATACAAAATGTACACAGAAATATATATAGTATGCTACCATACTATAGTAGTATGGTAGCATGCCATTCTGAAACATACTGTAACATTTTCTTACCCGTGTTAATTTCACAGATGGCTGCATTTAATTTTGTATTACAAGCAGCCACAGTCCATTGGCCCTCAGTGGTCATGTGACCACATCCATACATATGGCTGGGCTCTCCATCCCGCCAGTCACTAAAAGTGATCTCCTCTTCACCCAACCATGTGTAGCTCCGCCCCTGGAAATACAAAAAGCTTTTGCTGAAGCTCTGACATGTCAGGAGAAGAGACGTACAACATGCACTCAATGTCACTCACCCCGTCGTTGTGTAGTGCAATCCAGGCAGGTTTGCGGAGAGAGCTAAGGATGAGGGTGAGGTAGGCATGTTGCCGTGGGTCCCGTACTGCGGCCAGTGTTCCATTAACGGACTCACACACCTGCAGAGCTGCTTGCCAGTCCAGACGCTTCTGCAAGATCCGGTACTGCACGCCATCAAATTCTAATGAGCCATCTAATGATGGGGGAAGAGGGTCCAGGCTGGGGGGCAAGGCAGGGTCTGGAAGCACAAGTACACAGGATATATAACACAGCATATATGCAATGCAATTGAAAATATTTGTGCGTGTGAATTTGAGATGTTTCTGTACCTTTATCCTTCATGCAGATGAAGCCATGTTTCTCTGCATCACACTTGCGAGACGCCCACATGCCCATCATCCGATTAGGACTACCATGGAGAAGCAATACGCAGTTACCCTAATGGGACACACATATGCATATTGATGGTTACATTTCTGAATTCATGATAGATACTGTAGACAGACAGACAGATAGACAGACAGAGAGAGTCATTCATAAAATGAATCCAGTACCGGGCTTTTCAGTTGTCTGTTGTCTACTGGTTCTCCAGGGGCCCAGTTAGTGTAGCTAAGCAACCCAGGTTCAAACCACCTGAACTGAGCCTGAGATTCTGAAGTGAGCCCCACCCACATGTGGAAACTGCTGTTGGGTAACAGAGTCACAAGGAACGCTGAAGAGAGAGAAAGCAATATATACAATTCAGAGGTTTCAATTCACACAAATTATTGCAACACAAAACAAACTGAAAGCAAATTGAAAGACATTGGGGCATGTCAGTCCTAATATTCATAATATTTATCCATGATTCTTATACTTTCACATTTTTTGACTTTTTCACCTAACCTAGCGTCCCTTTTGTAGTGTGTGTGGGTTTGATTTACCCTGAACTCTGTGGTTTGGCACTGTCACTAACGTGGCTCTATGTGTCAGACACGTCTTGGAGGCAGCCTCCCAAGTGCTACGACTCGACAGCTCCTCTCCAAACACCTTATAACACTGAAACAACAGTGAAAAAACAGAATTCAGAGATTACTGATATGAGAGAATGTGCAATGTGAATTTTCCTGTGAGAAGGGCCAGATCTTTATTTTTTTATATTCTAAATGAAAAATAATAAAATAATAAAATAAAATAATAATAATAATAATAATAATAATAATAATATAATATATATATATATATATATATATATATATATATATATATATATATATATATATATATATATATATATATATATATATATATATATATATATATATATATATATATATATATGTGAAATCAAAATGTAATATCTTGCTTCATCAGTGAAACATCTGATTTTCTGACTGATCTTATTTTTATCCCTTTTAAGCTCCTTTCCTAAAAAGCTGTAAAAATAGATCACTTCTCATGAGCTAATCAATTCCTGAAGAGTTGCAGTTAAGTCAAAGTAATCATACATTTCTTTAAAAATATAAAGTTTATATACATAGATTCAAATAATAGATTAAACTAAAACCGAAAGGCTGAAATAATCAAAATAAAATTTGAATACAAACTGATTTTTTTTTTTTTTTTTTTTTTTTTACTACATCGTATCCTTGCAAGTGTAAAAGCAGGCAGGTTATGTGAGTGAAGTTCTCACCTTGTGTAGAAAAGGACTCCAGCCCTCGGGGCAGCCGGCAGGTATGAGAGGAGGAGCGGGTGTGGGAGGGATGGTCCCCGTCACATTTACCCTCTTACACACGTACGGAAGATCGACGTGACACCTCTGGTCTGACCAGTCACCTGAGAAAACATTCAAGAAATTCACTGCTGTTGAATCACATATTATTCCCCAAAATAACCTGGACATAGACATTCAAAAATGTTGAACCTTAAGCCTGTGGACTACTTTAAGTTTATAAGATTATGAATGTGCAGTCAAAACAGGTGCATGTCAAATCAAGGTAAAGATGACATATTTCTATATGAGTGTGTTAAAATGGTCAAACCTTTTGAGGCGGAGATTTGGACACATTTGGGCTCTTTGCTGATTGGTCGAGGCTGTCCTAGTCCCCAGGACACATAGTTGAGCACCGAATGATCAGACCACCTCAATCTCCCATCGTTCTTAAATGTGTGTAACCCAACCCACCACAGATCATTTTCTTTGCGGGACATCTAGACACAACAAAATACACAAATCTTGGTAGGTATTTCAAATAAATTTCATATACAGTTAAGATTAAAATTATATATTTGTAAATAAACTCTCCATACAAAGTATTCACCCCAAAATTTAAAATTGTCAATTTACACCAAATTACTTTCCACCTCCTGTGACAAACAAAATTGTACTTTTATGATACTTATAGGACATTCACAATACAAATCACTGTTACCAGTCAATGCCTTGTCATTCTGTCTAAGACTTAGAAAATAATGTGGATGACATGAAGGAAATGCTGACAGTATTTACATTTTTTGGGTGAATAATTCCTTAGGTCTTGTATGCTAATATGATGCCACATACCAGATCACATTTACTGTCATAAGGATACATCTTACACGAGTGTTTGTGTGTTTGTCTTCTATGTGTGCTTACCTTGCGTAAAGTGCTAACCAAAAACTGATTCTCCTTAGGAGAGTGCATGGAGACCAGGGAGGCTTCGAACCAGGAGCAGATCCTCTGAGCCTGGTCCCACGTGGAACGATGTTCAAACATTTTATACTGGGCCTCCTCAAAGTCAACCCACTCTAAACCAGTGTCTACACAAAGACACACAGTTATAGTAATCTGACATTACTTAGATTCAAAATCATACTCAGCTCACAAATAAGCTTGTTTAGATTATATTACAGTCGTATACACCAATCAGGCATAACATAATATTGTGTTGGTCCCCCTTTTACTGCCAAAACAGCTCTGACCCATCGAGGCACGGACTCCACTAGACCCCTGAAGGTGTGCTGTGGTATCTGGCACCAAGATGTTAGCAGCATATCCTTTAAGTCCTGTAAGTTGTGAGGTGGGGTCTCCATGGATCGGACTTGTTTGTTCAGCACATCCCACAGATGCTCGATTGGACTGAGATCTGGGGAATTTGGAGGCCAAGTCAACACCTCAAACTCGTTGTTGTGCTTCTCAAACCATTCCTGAACCATTTTTGCTTTGTGGCAGGGCGCATTATCCTGCTGAAAGAGGCCACAGCCACCAGCGAATACTGTTTCCATGAAAGGGTGTACATGGTCTGCAACAACGTTTAGGTAGGTGGTACGTGTCAAAGTAACATCCACATGAATGGCAGGACCCAAGGTTTCCCAGCAGAACATTGCCCAAAGCTTCACACTGCCTCCGCCGGCTTGCCTTCTTCCCATAGTGCATCCTGATGCTCACGTGCCCACTGTTGGCGCTTTCGGCTGTGAACAGGGGTCAGCATGGGCACCCTGACTGGTCTGCGGCTATGCAGCCCCATACGCAACAGACTGCGATGCACTATATATTCTGACACCTTTCCATCAGAACCAGCATTAACTTCTTGAGCGATTTGAGCTACAGTAGCTCATCTGTTTGATCGGACCACATGGGCCAGCCTTCGCTACCCACGTGCATCAGTGAGCCTTGGCCACCCACAAGAGCTGCAGTTTTGGAGATGCTCTGACCCAGTCATCTAGCCATCACAATTTGGCCCTTGTTAAACTCGCTCAAATCCTTACGCTTGCCCATTTTTCCTGCTTCTAACACATCAACTTTGAGGACAAAATGTTCACTTGCTGCCTAATATATCCCACCCACTAACAGGTGCCGTGATGAAGAGATCAGTTATTCACTTCACCTGTCAGTGGTCATAATGTTATGCCTGATCTGTGTATTTCTAAAGGCAAAAAATAGAGAAGATAACATGGTAACATGCACTGCGACAGACCTTCATGGCTCTCGGGTTCGTCTTCTACCTTCCCTTTCGGTATTTTGCAGATCCAGTCTAGCTCAGACTCGCAATGTGATACCAGCCAGTTGGTGTCAGCCATGTTAGCTGCTCCGCACTCAGCAGAACCATAATTCCCTCTGCCAAAGTTCTGATAGGTCACCTGAAAGAGAAAAACAATTCTAGACCTTATATGCTCCAAACAAAAAGCTAGTGTGGCAGTACCATAGTAAAATAATGGTAGCAGATTACAATACCATGGTACATTGATATGTGCTATGGTAATTCAAAGAATACAAATGGTAGTACATTTTTGTTAAGGATCTTTTTTTGCTCTATGGCAGTGGTTCTCAACCGTTGGGGTACTAGAGGGCCTCAGCAAACTTCCAAAGGGTTCTCTTAATTATTAATCACATTATTAAAACAGCTAGTATATGCACTGCTGTAGTACAATGAAAAATTCACAGTATTTTAAGAAACTCACAGCTGATCCATCACTCCATGTCCAACTGTCACTACTTCGTCGTGAAATCCCAATCCATAGCCAATGCTGCTCATGTTCCTCCGCCTCCCTGCCCACACAGCCAATCAGAAGGCAGAACTGTTAGACACTACTATACCTTTAATAGGCAGTTTACACATGATGCATTCTATTCATAAAAGGTGAGTTCGACTAAATGAGGCGACGCGCAGACAGATTGCAATGCATTCTGGTTCTAAATTTTGCCCGACTGCTGCGTCACGATCACGTGTCATCAAACTATCGTAAAAGAAAGAAAAGACCAGCCGCCTCAAATCGGCTACACAAGCGCTGATGATGACACTGCTGTTTCCCAATTGGCCTGATTCACCAAAGACAATGATCGAGTTGAGTTGAATGTTTCGAGTTTATTCTGACACATTCAACTCAACTGATGCTCACAAACTCTTTTCATGTAATCTTAATGTTATATTGTGTCATGTTTATCAAAATAAATCTGATTTTAAAAATATAGAACCACTTTATTGGTATTTAAATACTATAGGCTTATGTTGAACATGGTATTAAGCAGTACATAAGGTAGTAAATTTAAAAGTGTTTCTGTTTCTTCATGAACACGTCCGAAACGTCTATGTATTTGATAATCTAATCCACTTCATCTATGATAAAGTATGCAAAAAAACCTCACGAGTGTCACTATAGGAAGCAGAAAATGTCCAACCGGCAGATCTCGCCCGTCAGCGGAAGCCTAGTATAGTTCAACTCGAAAACACCTACCATCTTAGATAATAACTTACACATTACAAAGATAAAGACATTCTATTTTAGGGGTATTTGAGTGTAATGTTTGAGTGTAATGTTTAAAAATATTAATTCTCACACAAATCACAATCTCATACATTACACACACAGACACACACAGTGTTGCTTCAGGGGTGGATTTTAGGCCTCTACGCTTTATCACACACACCTACCCAAAGGCCTCATGGAGGATCTGGAAGACAAAGGCCTCTTCCTCCGGTGTGCTGAAGCTGGCGAGCTGAGCTCCATGTTTCTGGCAGAATTTGTGAGCTTGAATCCAAGTCAATCTCTTCTCCAGTGCACCTGCATGAAAGACCTACAAAAAGCACAGTGATGAGGCTGGACAAAATTCAGTTTTTAAGAATATGCTCAATTTTTTTATAGAACAGCCACACAAATTTAAATTAGAATGTCAGGAAGTATAGAAATTAGAATGTTATAGAAGAATAATACATTTGTGGTCAATAATCGTGAAATTGTATTCTCTGATATGTAAAACTTATTAAACTTATTTTTAAGCACTTTCATTACTGTCAAAACAATTAATGCAGTCATCATAAAGAGATTTGAAATGTCAACTACATTGTTTTCAGATGATTTGTTTGACTACATTGTAAAGGCTTTAGATTAAATTATAGAAATCTGGGAAATAAATGTTTAAATTGTTAATATAATCTAATTTCTTTGGAAAGATTTAATGAGTAATTCATACAGAAGAAAAAAAATACACTAACAGAAATTATATTATTATTATTTTAATATTTCAAGTTGTCACAGTACACTTTGTTTCAAAGCAGCTTTACAGAAAATCATGATATACATAATATCTACATTTCTTCATATATATATATATATATATATATATATATATATATATATATATATATATATATATATATATATATATATATATATATATATATATATATATATATATATATATATATATATATATATATATATATATATATATATATATATATATATATATATATATATATATATATATACACACACACACACACACACAACTTTTTATAAAGAGCTGGGTGCTAATATAGTTACATTTAGCAATAAATAAAAAAAATCTTTGATTTGAATTGCTTATTTACTGCTTATTAATAGTTAGTAAGGTAGTTATTAAGTTTAGGTATATTAAGGAATGTAGAATAAAGTCATGCAGAATAAGGCATTAATATGTGCTTTATAAGTACAAATTAAACAGCCAATATCCTAGTATTATGCATGCTAATAAGCAACTAGTTAATAGCAAGAACTGGACCCTAAAATAAAGTGTTCACGCTTTTTCAATTCCATAGTAGCACACAGCTGTGACAGACACACCTTGTAGCAGTGGTGGAACATATTGGTGCTTTTCCATCCTGATGGGCATGATCCTGTCAGGGAGGGCGTCGGCTGAGGAGCAGGAGGGCTGGGGATGAAAGAAGTGTCCTGATTCTGTTTGCAAATGTATTTGGAGCGGACGCTGGCACAGTCCTTCACCTCCCACAGACCCATGGCCTGACCTGCCACCATCACCACACAGCCTCCCTTTATACGTGCTGCACATCAAGCAGGGTCATGATTAGCATTTTTATGGTTTAGTAACAAATGATAAAAGGAATGGCATTGAGGTGCACACTTGCGCATCTCATAAATACGATGTTGTGTGTGTCTGTACCTGGCTCGTCTCTGTTCCAGTTGGTGTATGTGAGCTTGTCTCCCGTTATCCAGTGGAAGGGGCCGGTGTTATTCTCATTATACAGGCCGAGCCAAAACTGATCGTCAGACCGTCCAAACACCAGGCTGCTCACAAAGGCCTGCTCAAACCTGGAAACACGCACACGTGCATCTCATAAGTTACTTCATAATTTAGTGATTTCAGGAAAAAGCACACAAGCTGAATACAAATCCAGTCCATGTTGCTAGGCTTGTGTCCAGTACCTGTTATTAATAATGGCGAGTGTAGCATTGTTGCTAGCGCACATTCCTTTTGCATCATTAAAGGTTAGAGATTCTTCTCCAACCCTGAAACAGGAAGGACTGTGCCATCTCCAACCCTGAGGAGATTCACCAGAGGGAAAGAGAAAGAAGTTTGCTGTGTTATAATGCATTATATTATTCTTGCTTGAAAAATAACACACTGGTAGATGCTCCTGAACAGTTCAGCATATGTTTTTAATTTTATTTTTTTAACTACTGTACTTATTGTGTTCATATTGTATTGCTGATATTGAGGTGGGATACGGGTAAAGTTAGGGACAGGTGTGGTGGTATGGGTAAGTTTAAGGGTAGGGTTAGGTGTAAGGGAAGTGTCAAAAGTGTAATTATAAATGTAACTACAGAAATGAATTACAGATGTAATTAATTACTGTTCAGATGTAATTACATGCAGATATTTTTATTTATTTAAGTACAATGTAAAAACATGTATGTACACAATAAGTGCATTGTATCAAATGATTCATTTAAATGTTAGTACATAGTAGTTAAGGCCACCTAATATAAAGTGGGTCCAATATGTTTATAAAACGTTACACCTGAATGAAAACCATTTGTGGGGGCATAATCTGGATATTTGTTTGGAAATTACTTGGAATTGAATTGTTCTAATTAAATGCATGACCACAGCACGAACCAGAATAAACCAGTCTGGACTAACAAGGAATCCATTCTGGTTTAAGCTGGCTCTGTCAGAAAGTGAATTTGATTAAAAAGTTTAATTTTGAAATCAAATCAAAAATTAAGAGAAAATGTACTTACAAAATCTAAACACACACACACACACACACACACACACACGTTTGTTTCACTATATTAGTGAGGACATTGCAGGACTTCCATAGTTTTTATATCAGCTTACTTCACTATATAAGTGAGGACATTTGGCCTTCACAAGTACAGCCAAACCTGTACACACACACACACACACACACACACACACACACACACACACACACACACACACACACACACACACACCGACACCCACATTTTAAGGAACGTATCTAAATGACACGTCAGCACTTGGCAAGAGGTGGTAACTTGACCTGTCTGCCGGCTGTCTGCTCTACTGTTTAAGACATCACTGAGAGACAGATGTGTTCTCTCATTGTCTGACAATGACAAACTCACAATGACTTTAATAAACATAAAATTCTTTAAACTAGATTTTTATCTGCAGAAAGTGCTTGCAAAGCAGCAAAAATTGAAATGCCTTAAATAATAATACAGGAAGAAAGTGGGAGAGAGATTAACAATAATATGCAATGTGTAGGTACATTATCATTCAAAAGTTTGGGGTCGGTAGGATTTTTTTTAATGATTTGAAAGAGGTCTCAAATGCTCACCAAGGCTGCATTTATTTGATCAAAAATATATTATTACAACTTAAAATAACTGTTTTTATATTTTAATATTGTCACAAGTTGTTTGTGTTAAGAATGTGTTAGTACATGTGTGTCTTGTGCCGTGTTCCAAATGGCAACCTAAACACTCGCAGTCTTCGTACGAGTCCGCACTTTTGTGACGTAACTGTTTTACGTAACGTAGCACCCTTCTGAAACCTAAAATGACAAAAGGGACACCCTACGGTCTTATGAACTTAATGGACGTGCACACGGCAGCCATCCACAAGACCAAAAGTGCATATAAAGGCCCTGTCCCAAACAGCACACTTCATATGCACTTTTTGGATTTACAATGGCTGCCATGTCCGGATTTACAATGGAAATCGTGTCTGTTAAGTCCATGAGTAGGGTGTCCCATTTGTCATTTTAGGTTTCCAAAGGGTGCTCGCGATGCACACTTTTGCTGAGCCAGCACTGGTGCGAGCTCCAAAGCAGACTTCTCCCTGACAGTTAAAGCGGGATTACATCATGAAAGTGCGGACTCGTACGAAGACAGCAAGTGTTTAGGGTGCCATTTAGGATAGGGCCTTTGTTTTCATAGTAACCCATTGTGTCCATCGGTCTTGTTTAGCTCCACCATTTGGTCTGTGTATTTATACCCTCCATTCAGTTCAGTTCTTTGTCTGGTGTTGTCGATTTTAAGCTTGGTTTATGTTACTCCTGTGTTGTTCTCCTGTGCCAGAGTGGTTTGTTTTATTTAGTTCAGTAAAGTAAGACTGCTGCTAATAGATCCTCTACTTGCCACATTGTGGAACCAATCCATGACAAATATATTTTAAAATAAAATGTATTCATGTGATGTATTCAAAGCTGATTTTTCAGCATCATTTCTCTAGTCTTCAGTGACATGATTTTCCAGAAATTATTCTAATGTGCTGATTTGCTGCTTAAGAAACATTTGTTATTTTATCAATGTTGAAAACAGTTGTGCCGCTTAATATTTTTGTGGAAATTGTGATTTTTTTTTTTCAGAATTCTTTGATGAATAGAAAGTTTGAAAGAACAGCATTTATTTGAGATAAATCTTTCGTAACATTATACTATAAATGTCTTTACTGTTACTATTGACGCATTTAATGCATACTTGCTGAATTTAAAACTTAAAAGTATTTTAAAAATCTTTGAAATGGTAGTGTAAATAAATCAATCAAACATAATAAACCAATCAATATTATTCAGTATGCAAATATTATGCCAATGGGCCTGCTGACGGTTAGATTTTAATGACTGATCAAATCAAAATTACTGAAATGATCTACAAAATGAAGTTTAAATGGTGCTGGAGTAAAAGTAAATTGTGGAGTAGAACAATAAAAGGAAGTAATATGGAAAGCACTGTAATTATATGAAGTTGATGAGGCACACGTCACTTTTACTACTGCTGTCATTTGTGATTAAAACAACCCCCTAAACCTAAATATTCAGTTAGAACACATAATCATCCATTTGTGCTATGGCTATGAATGATATCTCAAATTGTGCGGCTTACTGAAGAAATGGGTGCTATTATTTCTGCAAGTAGTATACATATTTTGCCTAGTGGATGATAAACAGGTGAAATAAATCCCACAGATCTACATTAGAGGGGGGGCCTGGGTCATATCTCTGGAGAAGAACATCACAACCACCCAGGACTGCATAACCAGTCAGAACACTTACAACCAAAGAGCGATTGGTTTCGCATGTGCAAGAACTGATTTCTTCAGGGAAATAAGTAACTTAGTCAAACAGTCTGTTTTAAAGCTTTAGGGTAGTAACCACAAGTAACCTCTGAACTCTGACCTAGCTGATGGCATCCAGGGTCACAGCTCTTATTTAACAGACGCCTATTACCAGGGTCACAGCAAGATAACTGCAATAATGTACACACTCATTTAAAACAAAGTGGTTTCATGTAAAGAGACATGAATGAAATGGGTGGAGGGGTGACAGACGTGGGCAATGAGTATGAAATTTAGCCGATGTAAGCATATTTTGTGTCTGTGAGAGGGTAACTTGGTCCATGACCTCAAACTTTTAGAAAACAGTTATGAATTATGAAGACTAGCGTGTGTGAGTCAGACTTCTCTGTTTATTGTATGCTTGTGGCAGGTCTGGGTCTACTGACCACATCTGGAGTTTTAACAGCATGACACAGCAGCGACTGTGAATAGAGGCTTTATGCAGAGAGAAAGAGGGCGACAGAAAGTATGTGTGGGGTGGGGGGTTGGGGGGTCCAGCTAAACAGAAGTAACAAACAGAAGACTGCAGGAGCTGCAGAGAACAAAACAAGAAAGGATAATTAGAGGGTTAAAACAAATGAAAAAGGAAGAATGACAAAGACGAATGGGAGACAGAAGGAAAAAGGCAACAGAGTGATTTACCCGTTTGCAGCCGTGGTCCTCTATCCGGTCGTCAGCCTTTTGAGCTGGTTTCTTACAGATTGAGGGCAGCGAGTAATTACATGGGCTATCGTTCCAGCGGCCCTCCTACAAACACACACACATACTGTATAATGAGGGGTTATCATTATGAAGCTGCTGTAAATTTAGCCTGTTAGGATTGCTGTCTTAATCATGAGTTTAAAGAAAAACAGATTCATATCCATTAACATCAGTCAGACAGTTCTAAAATACTTTTTTTAAAGATGCTTTTGAAAGAAGTCTCTTATGCTTACCAGCAATGAAATCGTTCTGATATGCTGATTTTAACATGTTGAAAACAAAAACAATCTGGATTCTTTGATGAATATAAAGTTCAAAGACCAGCATTTATTTGAAACAGAAAGCTTTTTTTAACATTATACACTCTCCGTTCAAAAGTTTGAGAACGTTTTTTTGGAAAGTTTTTCTTTCTAAAAAAACGCTCTCAAACTTTTCAACGTAGTGCATAAATGTAAAAAAAAAAAAAAAAAAAGCTTTCTATTTCAGATAAATGCTGTTCTTTTGAACTTTATATTCATCAAAATATCCTGAAAACAAATTGTGCACAACTGTTTTCAACACTGATAATAATAAATGTTTTTTTGAGCAGTAAATCATTATAATAAACTGATTTCTGAAGGATCATATGACACTGAAGACTATAGTAATGATGCTGAAAATTCAGCTTTAACGTCACAGGAATAAATTACATTTTAAAATATATTCAAATAGAAAACAGTTATTCTAAATTGTAAAAATGTTTCACAATATTACCGTTTTGCTGTATTTTGGATCAAATACATGCAGCTTTGGTGAGTAGAAGAAATCTTACAGATCTAAAACTTTTAAACATTATAGTGTATCTATACACCAATCAGGCATAATATTATGACCACCTTCCTAATATTGTGTCGGTCCCCCTTTTGCTGCCAAAACACCTCTGACCCATCGAGGCATGGACTCCACTAGACCCCTGAAGGTGTGCTGTGGTATCTGGTAGCTAACAAGATGTTAGCAGCAGATCCTTTAAGTCCTGTAAGTTGTGAGGTGGGATCTCCACGGATCGGACTTGTTTGTTCAGCACATCCTACAGATGCTCGATTGGTTTGAGATCTGGGGAATTTGGAGGCCAAGTTAACACCTCAAACTCGTTGTTGTGCTCCTCAAACCATTCCTGAACCATTTTTGCTTTGTGGCAGGGCACATTATCCTGCTGAAAGAGGCCACAGCCACCAGGGAATACCGTTTCCATGAAAGGGTGTACATGGACTGCAACAACGTTTAGGTAGGTGGTACGTGTCAAAGTAACATCCACATGGATGGCAGGACCCAAGGTTTCCCAGCAGAACATTGCCCAAAGCTTCACACTGCCTCCGCCGGCTTGCTTTCTTCCCATAGTGCAAACTGGTGCCCAGGTAAGCGACAGACACGCAGTCAGCCATCCATGTGATGTAAAAGAAAACATGTTTTTTTTGATAAATACTGACCACTGCAGACTGGGAACACCCCACTAGAGTTTTGGAGATGCTCTGACCCAGTCGTCTGTGTATGTGTATGTGTATGTGTGTATGTGTATGTGTGTATGTATGTGTGTGTGTATGTATGTATGTATGTATGTGTGTATGTATGTATGTATATATGTATATATGTATATATGTATATATGTATATATATATATATATATATATATATATATATATATATATATATATATATGTATATATATATATATATATATATATATATATATATATATATATATATATATATATATATATATATATATATATATATATATATATATATATATATATATATATATATATATATACATATACATATACATATACATATACATATACATATACATACACACACACACACACACACACACAGTATGTATGTATGTGTGTATACATACACATATATACATATATATATATATATATATATATATGTATATATATATATATATATATATATATATATATATATATATATATATATATATATATATATATATATATATATATATATATATATATATATATATATATATATATATATATATATATATATATATATATATATATATATAATATATAACAAAATGTGGAAAAATATGACATGTATAATACTTTCCAGATGTCAATACTATCCATATATACATATCATATATACATACATACATACATACATACATACATACATACATACATACATACATACATACATACATACATACATATATATATATATATATCGATCGATCGTGCATCTGGAAAGTATTGACATGCGCTTCACTTTTTCCACATTTTGTTATGTTACAGCCTTTTTCCAAAATGTATTAAATTCATTATTTTCTTCAAAATTTTACAAACAATACCCCATAATGACAACGTGAAAGAAGTTTGTATGAAATCTTTGCAAATTTATTAAAAATAAAAACCTAATAAATCACGTGTACATAAGTATTCACAGCCTTTGCCCAAAACTTTGTTGAAGCACCTTTGGCACCAATTACAGCCTCAAGTCTTTGAGTATGATGCTAGAAGCTTGGCACACCTATTTTTGGGCAGTTTCTCCCATTTTTCTTTGCAGGACCTCTCAAGCTCCATCAGATTGGATGGGGAGCGCCATTTTCAGTTCTCTTTCAGTTCTCTTTCAAGTCTGGGCTCTGGCTGGACATTCACAAAGTTGTCCTGTATCCACTCTTTTGTTATTTTGGCTGTGTGCTTAGGGTTATTGTCCTGTTGGAAGATGACCCTTTGCCCAAGTCTGAGGTCCAGAGCACTCTGAAGCAGGTTTTCATCAAGGATCTGCAGCATTCATCTTTCCCTCAATCCTGACTAGTCTCCTAGTTCCTGCTGAAAAACATCCCCACACCACCATACTTCACTGTAGGGATGGTATTGGCCAGGTGATGAGCAGTACCTGGTTTCCTCCAGTCATGATGCTTGACATTCAGACCAAAGAGAATTTAGTTTCTCATGGTCTGAGAGTCCTTCAGGTGCCTTTTGGCAAACTCCAGGCAGGCTGTCATGTGGCCACTCTACCATACAGGCCTGATTGGTGGAGTGCTGCAGAAATGGTAGTTCTTCTGGAAGGTTCTCCTCTCTCCACAGAGAAATGCTGGAGCACTGTCAGAGTGACCATCAGGTTCTTGGTCACCTCTCTGACTAAGGCCCTTCTCCCCCAGTCGCTCAGTTTGGCCGGGGCGGCCAGCTCTAGGAAGAGTCCTGGTGGTTCCAAACTTCTTCCATTTACAAATGATGGAGGCCACTGTGCTCATTGGGACCTTCAATGCTGCAGAAATTTTTCTGTATCCTTCCCCAGATCTGTGCCTCTGTACAATCCTGTCTCAGAGGTCTACAGAGACTTCATGGCTTGGTTTGTGCTCTCATATGCACTGTTAACTGTGGGACCTTATATAGACAGGTGTGTGCCTTTCCAAATCATGTCCAATCAACTGAATTTACCACAGGTGGACTCCAATCAAGTTGTAGAAACGTCTCAAAGATGATCAGTGGAAACAGGACAGTTTGTTTGATGATTTCAAACAAACTTATTTCATGGTGTCATTATAGGGTATTGTTTGTAGAATTTTGAGGAAAATAATTCATTTAATCTGTTTTAGAAAAAGGGTGTAACATAACAAAATATGGAAAAAGTGAAGCGCTGTGAATACTTTCCGGATGCACTGTATATACACACACACACACACACACACACACACACACACAAATATAATGTATACTCACAGGACCCCAGATAGTGACACAATCCTCGTTAATGCTTCGGAAATTGTTGGGTTCAAACGGATGCCAGTAAGTGAAGATGACAGGAGTGCGATCCGTCCATTCAAAGTTCATCTGCATAGCTGTATCATGTAGACCAATCCACAACTCCTCTATGTCTAAGAGACAGGAAGAGAGAGAGTCTGAAACATCATGGAGATTGTGCCAAATTATATAAAAAATTACATTTTTTTTTTGCTTTTTATTGTTATTATTTATATATTATTTTAAAATGAACAAAATTTAGTGATGTTTATGCTCAGCAAAAAGGCAATGTCTTGTTTTTTTTTACTGAAAAGACTAAAATATTGATAAAGAAAATGTTCTCTGTATATTTATAAATGGCATTAGCATGTCTATACCTTTCTTCATATGCTTAGTGATAAATTCAAGCTCTGGGAGGGTGTGAATGCTAACGAGGTTAGCCTCCATTTTCTGACAAATTTTGTGGGCGGAGCTCCAGTCCAAGTTATCTGAGTTCAGCCTATAGCAGCCCGCCTGGAAGTTCTGCCAGCCTACATCACACTGGTACCGCCCGTCATCTGCCCAGGAGTCTGTTTCACACATAGACACAGGTGAAATCTTCGAGAACATAGCAGACTTTCAGGTAGATCAGCACAATCCAAACAAAAAAATCCAAGGCATGCAAAAAAACATGCAATTTTGGGTAAATATACTCAAATTGCATGGCTGGGCCAGACAAGGTTTACCTCTGAAATAAATCAAATCATGTTTAATCATTTAAAGTATAAGTGTAAGCAGTGGTAACATTGCTCGGTACATTTATATGTGAACCACAAGCCACAAATGTGCATTCACACACTACACACATACCTGTGGTGAAGGGGTCGAGTGTGGCGTTCGGTCGTTTCTTGCAAATGTAAGGCAGAGCCACTGAACAGTCCCGGTTGTGCCAGCGACCCTGCGCATCGGTGCTGATCACTCCACAGTTTTCTTCCTCGTCATAGCTTGGCATTTCTACAACACACACACACACACACACACACACACACACACACACACACACACACGCAAGATAATAACATATCCTTCCTAATAGAAATTCTATTCTGTGCCAAATAAAAAATAAAAAAACTACTAAGAACTCTAAACAGAGCAGAACAATGCAGAAAAACAAACACTGTTTCATATGCAAGAAAAGCATATAGTCAGCTGGTCATTACTGGTTTATTGTTTGGTCACTGGTCATTATCAGATGGCTAATAATGACCTGCTAACTGTACATTATCCCAACAACAAACTAACAAGGCTAACAAACAAGTAAATATATAAATAAATTTATTCTGGTAAGATTTTTTAAAATGTTAGTTTTTAAAAGTAGACTCTTATGCTCACCAAGCCTGCATTCATTTGAACTGAATATACAATGAAACAATAATATTGTGAAATATTATTACAATTTAAAATAAACTGTTTTCTATTTGAAAATGTTTTTAAATATAATTTATTCCTGTGATGCAAAGCTGTATTTTCAGCATATTTACTCCAGTCTTCAGTGTCACATGATCCTTCAGAAATCTTTCTAACATGATGTGAACTGTAAGCGTACTGAACTGTAAGTGTAAACTACAAAAGACTACCACAGAAACTAGATGTAGCTAAACAGACAGTGTAGCTGTCATTATATGAAAATATTTGACTGCAGAATGCTTCAATTGTGCAGAATCACATATCCCAGTGAGCCATGTAATAAATGAAAAGTTGCTACTATTTTCAATAGCTAAAGTTCTACTAATTCAGTGTCAGGGTGGGTGTGGTTATATGAGGGTGTGGCTGTATAAGGGGTGGGGTCTCACCTGCTTCCCAGTTTAGGTATTTGAGAGGAGCGGAGTCAGCCCATTGCCAGCCACCATTGAGATCCAAGTCATTCAGACCCATCCACAGGGTGGCGCTGTACCCAGTTAGCAAACCTATGGTACACACACACTTTATAAACACATTCCAGAGTTTTAAACAAAAGTGAGAGTAGCAATATTGGTCTTGTTTTTCTGCATTTACCAGAATCCTTTCATTTTAATCTCTTTCCAAACCAAATAATTTCATTAATGTAATGAATGTAATCATGTTTATTTCCCTCTCTGTCTCACCATTTATATAGATTTGTTCCTCTACTTTAATGATGCTGAGCAGGTCTGCTCCCTGCTGTTGGCAGCTGGTTCGTGCTTCACTCCAAGACAGCGTGGCCTGAAAGTTAAACTGGTAACAGTTATCCATCAAAGGGTTTATGTCCCAAAATGTCTCACAGTCGGCACCTTTGGAAAGAGAGAGGGATGCATTTTAGTGAGCAGGAATGTGTGCTCTATGATGTACAGTAGTCTCACATTCCAGCTGCCAGACTAAAACAGTGAAAGAATGTCCTGAATTTAACAGGTCAGGTCTGTTAATGACATGAACAAGATTTAGCTGAATTCACTCACTCTTTACTGGGCAGAAACCCCAGCGTTGGTCCTTTCCGTAATCATGGGTAGTGGCACACCAGTTAAAACCATCTTCCCTGCCCACACTGGTGCAGCTGTGGAACCATTGGCCATCATACAGGAAGGGGAAGTAACATGGACTGCCATGAGAGTTTCCTTGGATGGTGTAGATTTCTATAGAGAAGAAGAGACAGAGAAACATGGGAACCCTAACTCCAAAGCACTCAAGATTCCCAAGGAAAAGATAGTTATAAATATAAGGCTTGAACATGGATACAAACGTCTGCCAAATAAATAAATGTAAATGTAGAAGAGGAGAGGATGGATGGATGGATGGATGGATGGATGGATGGATGGATGGATGGATGGATGGATGGATGGATGGATGGATGGATGGATGGATGGATGGATGGATGGATGGAAACACAGACAGACAGACAGACAGACAGACAGACAGACAGACAGACAGACAGATAGACAGATAGACAGATAGACAGATAGATAGATAGATAGATAGATAGATAGATAGATAGATAGATAGATAGATAGATGCAGTGAAAAATATGATACTTAATAGTCAGTTCATGCTCATGTTAAACTTCCCTTCCTGAACTCTTAACCCACCCCTCTCCTTCCCTGTTTGCATTTTCACACTTTCTTCCTCTCAATTGCCCCTCTGTTGGAATGCAGCTGTTACTATAGAAACCTATGCAGGATTCTGTCTGACTGTACAGATTAGCTCTCAGTCAACAAAGAGAGAAGGGGGTGTGAAGCGAGAGAGATGAGTTACTAGAACAAATGAAGATAACTTCATAGGAAAAACAGAGAACACATGTCAGACTGGAGAGAGAGAGTGTGTCGTTGTGTGACAGTTCTACCGCTGCTGTAGTTCAGAGATGTGGAAAAGTAGGGCACTCTCAATAAAAACAGATATTCACTTCCAAACACTTCACTCTCAGTTGAACTTTCAGAACTTACGCAGTTTAATTCTTGTATATGCAAACACACACACACTTAAGCATAAAAACAGCCCTTTGTTGGCATATGTCAGTGGCAACTTTCTGTCAGGACGACCCGTCACAGCACTGAGACCGAAAAACACAGAGAGAAGAGGAATCTGAGTTGTGTGTGTGAAGTGTCTGCTTCTGAAAGACTTCAACAGTTCCAGTTTAAATGAAGTTGCCATTCCACTTAATGATTCTGGCTCTTAAACAATTCCATTGACAGTTCAGCTATAGGTCTTTTTAAACCCAGATCAGACATAACATTATGACATTCCTAATATTGTGTTGGTCCCACTTTTGCTGCAAAAACAGCCCTGACCCGTCGAGGCATGGTAGACCCCTGAAGGTGTGTTGTGATATCTGGCACCAAGATGTTAGCAGCAGATCCTTCAAGTCCTGTAAGTTGTGAGGTGTGGCCTCCATGAATCGGACTTGTTTGTTCAGCACATCCCACAGATGCTCGATTGGATTGAGATCTGGGGAATTTGGAGGCCAAATCAACACCTCAAGCTCGTTGTTGTGCTCCTCAAACCATTCCTGAATCATTTTTGCTTTGTGGCAGGGCGCATTATCCTGCTGAAAGAGGCCTCAGCCACCAGAGAATACTGTGTCCATGAAATGGTGGTACATGTCAAAGTAACATCCACATGGATGGCAGGACCCAATTTTTCCCAGCAGAACATTGCCCAAAGCATCACACTGCCTCGGCCAGCTTGCCTTCTTCCCAAAGTGCATCCTGGTGCCATGTGTTCAAATCCTTACGCTTTCCCATTTTTCCTGCTTCTAACACATCAACTTTGAGTACAAAATGTTCACTTGCTGCCTAATAAATCCCACCCACTAACAGGTGCCGTGATGAAGTATATACAACTAAACAAAAGTAATTTGCTAAAATATTTTAATAATATTTTTTAAATAAAGTATTATTGTATTTCAACTAAGTACTAATTGTGTTTAATATTTAATATTGTAAGACTGGAGAAACTGGAAGGGGGAAGAGAGGGTGACTCTCTGAGAAAACAAAGGAAATTAACATCTGAACTCTCTTTTGTGAATTTAGCATCCCCACCCAAGATGCAACCACACTGAGTCAACCACCTAATTTACATTTCATTCCCCTCACCCTCATCTCTCCTCTCCACATGTTAAGATGACCTGAAATTCACCCAAAATCTATATGGGTTAATGTGAACAAGTACTATAGAATATTATACATGTTTGGTATCATTTGAAACATCTCAGTGCAACTGGTACAAAGGTCTCATTCCCACAGAGGTAAAGCAAAAGGTAATAAAGGTTTTAAGAGTTTAGAGATATTTTGCTTACTGTGGTGGGTGTGTCCTCTGCCAATTGGTCTTTCATGCATATTACCTCCTGTCCTCAATAAGGTGTAAAATACATGTCTGGAGGCTTGATTAATGCAAATTCCCATTGTGAACTCATGTTTACATTTGAAAGTAGTTTCTGTCTTGGTCTAGTAGGAGATGTTGCAGGAAAGTTCGTCGCGGTCCTGTGCTCAGGTTTAGCCCGTAATGCTGAATGTCCAGACACTCAGCGTTATGTAATTTTCAGATGTCAGGAAAGCATCTTTTACTCTTTACTTCAAAGCATTTAATGTTTAATTTAATGTTATGTATTATTGATTATCTTTGAATTATGTAATTGGCATTGATTCATTTACCTGACTAATAATACATTTTTACATTGATTTATTCTGACCTACTCTGAAATTATTAACTCTAGTAGATTACGTTAAGTCAATAACACAGCAAATCTACGCTCAGGTTAGTAACGGACTAGAACACAGTTTAGGTTAAGCAGAGGGGCGCACCAGACTGATGTTTTAGAGCTCCGACTAAAACATTGGCATTAGTTACGTATACTAAGACTGTAGAGGCTAATAGGCCCAATGGCTTTTCCGTTTAGAACAACAGAGTGTTGTTAGACCAATTTAAATAGGGTGAGCCTCAACTCCTGATTATTGTAATATTATTCTAACTATATATACGTGGGAAGTTAAGTTGGTCGCTTGGTTATATAATTTTGCCACGCTGAAAAGACAGAATGTGCAGAACACTTCAGTCGATTATCGGAAGCCGTTGTTGGGACGATTGGGCGGGACCTACAATAATATAATATTAATTTAGTTAAATATTTTACTGCAAGTAAATTCTGTTCTGAATGTGTATAATATTTAATATAATAATATTTTTTATTAAAGTATCATTCTGTGCTGAAGGTGTATTTTTAACCATACGTTATCATATAAACAACCAGTTAGTTTAAATACTGATTTAAGACTCAAGTCTGAAGTACACATAAAACGATAACCATTGTCTTGTATTATTTTGTGGCACCCAGTCTCTCTGTCTGTCTCTGTCTCTCTCATCACATTCATCTGGGACTGCAATCTCACAGCTGAGCTGAATCTCATCATTTGTTTAGCTGAGGTGCTCTAGATTCAGTAGCATCAAAGCACAAGCTCCATCAACATGGCCAGCAGAAAGCAGACGCTCAAGAACATAACATAACCAAATGTCATGACATTTTTCTTTTTAAATGTAGTAGCTCTTTAGCCTACTATAAAACCAAAAAACCCATCAGTAATGTTATGACCTAAAAATACATGCAAGAAACTACTGTGGGGTAATGAATGACTGTGATTTGAGATGTAAATTAGTCGCTATGAGACAGATTGTCTGATGAGACTCAGATGGAGAGACGACTGGGCCTCAGCACTGTATACAAACACAGGCCAGACTTTTTAATTGGCTTTTTTTTTGGTGTCCAAATTTGGAGCTGCCCATGGCAAAAAGTCACGCATAGAGAACATCCTAGTCTAAATATCACTGAGGTTCATAAGACATGTGGCCTTGTTTAAATGTCCTTTTCTCTGTCCAGACTAACTTCCCATACTTTTGTCTCTTTTTTAAATCATCCTCTTATAATTAATTTTTTCCACAACCTTTAATATCTACAAACCTGATTCCAAAAAAGTTGGGGCACTGTACAAATTGTGAATAAAAACAGAATGGAATGATGTGGAAGTTTCAAATTTCAATATTTTATCCAGAATACAACATAGATGACATATCAAATGTTTAAACTGAGAAAATGTATAATTTTAAGGGAAAAATAAGTTGATAAGTTAATTTCATGGCATCAACACATCTCAAAAAAGTTGGGACAAGGCCATGTTTACCTTGTGTGGCATCCCCTCTTCTTTTTATAACAGTCTGCAAACGTCTGGGGACTGAGGAGACAAGTTGCTCAAGTTTAGGAATAGGAATGTTGTCCCATTCTTGTCTAATACAGGCTTCTAGTTGCTCAACTGTCTTAGGTCTTCTTTGTCATGTTAGAAAATGCAAGGTCTTCCCTGAAAGAGACGACGTCTGGATGGGAGCATATGTTGTTCTAGAACTTGGATATACCTTTCAGCATTGATGGTGCCTTTCCAGATGTGTAAGCTGCCCATGCCACACGCACTCATGCAACCCCACACCATCAGAGATGCAGGCTTCTGAACTGAGCACTGATAACAACTTGGGTTGTCCTTGTCCTCTTTAGTCCGGATGACATGGCGTCCCAGTTTTCCAAAAAGAACTTCAAATTTTGATTCGTCTGTCGTCTGACCACAGAGCAGTTTTCCACTTTGCCACAGTCCATTTTAAATGAGCCTTGGCTCAGAGAAAACGCCTGCGCTTCTGGATCATGTTTAGATATGGCTTCTTTTTTGACCTATAGAGTTTTAGCTGGCAATGGCGAATGGCACGGTGGACTGTGATCACCGACACAATCGACACAATTTTCTGGAAGTATTCCTGAGCCCATGTTGTGATTTCCATTACAGTAGCATTCCTGTATGTGATGCAGTGCCGTCTAAGGGCCCGAAGATCACGGTCATCCAGTATGGTTTTCTGGCCTTGACCCTTACGCACAGAGATTGCTCCAGATTCTCTGAATCTTTGGATGATATTATGCACTGTAGATGATGATAACTTCAAACTCTTTGCAATTTTTCTCTGAGAAACTCCTTTCTGATATTGCTCCACTATTTTTGGCTGCAGCATTGGGGGAATTGGTGATCCTCTGCCCATCTTGACTTCTGAGAGACACTGCCACTCTGAGAGGCTCTTTTTATACCCAATCATGTTGCCGATTGACCTAATAAGTTGCAAATTGGTCCTCCAGCTGTTCCTTATATGTACATTTAACTTTTCCGGCCTCTTTTTGCTACCAGTCCCAACTTTTTTGGAATGTGTAGCTCTCATGAAATCCAAAATGAGCCAATATTTGTCATGACATTTCAAAATGTCTCACTTTCAACATTTGATATGTTATCTATATTCTATTGTGAATAAAATATAAGTTTATGAGATTTGTAAATTATTGCATTCCTTTTTTATTCACAATTTGTACAGTGTCCCAACTTTTTTGGAATCGGGTTTGTATATTTTCTAAAACACAAATTCATAAAATTAACCATCTGCAACAAGAGGTAGGACATTTTGCTGATTGCTTGGTTTATTTGTCATGTTTGGTTGCCCCGCCCACAATGCAATATCATTGGTCCAAAATCCTACTCCACATATCTGTATACTACTGTTCAAAAGTTTGAGGTCAGTAAGAAATATATATATATATATTTTAAATAAATTAATGCTTTTATTCAGCAAGGACACAATAAATTGATGAAAAGTGACAGTAAAGACATTTATAATGTTTATAATTTCTGTTTCAAATAAATGCTGCTTTTTTTAACCTTTTTATGCATCAAAGAATCAAAAATGTTCTGTTTTCAACATTAATAATAATAATAAATGTTTCCTGAGCATCAAATCAGCATATTAGACTGATTTCTGATGGATCATGTGACACTAAAGACTGGAGTAATGATGCTGAAAACCAGACTGTGTCACAGGAATAAATTACACTTTAAAACACATTCAAATAGAAAACAGTTATTCTAAATTGTAATAATATTTCACAATATTACTGTTTTTACTGTATTTTTGATCTAATAACAGCTTTTTCAAAAACAAACAAAAAAAAAAATTCCCAAACTTTTGAATAGTAGTTTATATTACACATCAAATATATACTGATTGGCTGTGATTTGCTTCAGTGTGGACAGACAAATTACTAGTTAGGATATATTGTTTAACTGTGAGAAATAGAGCATAGTGAGAAATAACAACATTTAATGTGCTGACCTCGGTATGACTTGGCACAAAGGTCTTGAGTGTCATCATAGACTCGCCACAGGAACTTTTGGGAGGGGGGTCTTGCAGGTGGAGCAGCGGCAGCCGAGGCATTGCCACCGTTGAGGAGTAATTTAGGGGAGGGCAAGTAAGTTTCAAGTATCTCCAAGAACTTGCTGCAGCTCCACGTCCAGCGCACTCGTGGAGGCTCATAGTCGCACCGAAACACGCCCAGAGGTGACTTGTTGCCAAATGTGCTAACGTTGCCCATGGTGATGCCCAAGCAGAGGGAGGAGCCAATGTTGAAGAGCCGGCCCCTGGTCACCCACTTCCAAAGCTGGGCGTCACCCTTGCAGGAAGAGGAGAGGTTCAGCATGTGATCTCTTACCCCCAAGCAGCCCAGCGCTCCCTCGTGGAAAAACGAAAAAGTGTCCGATTCATCTGTATGTGCTGTAGCAGAAAGAGAGAGAGAAGCGTTATTAGCCTGACATATTGTAGCAGAGACATCTGACAGCCCTATAATTGTAAATATGGAAAGATCATTAACATTTTGATGCCAAGCATAGACATTTACAAAGGATATTAATGATTTTACCCACTATTAGGCCAAATGACTGATCTGACAGAAGCAATTTCCGACACACTCTCAATGTCATGTGACCAAAACTGTTTTTGTCTCACAGCTATTTTCATAGTATATTATTACTGCAGTATGATAAGCAAACCCCCTTTTGATTCTCTTTCCCCGACTCAAATGTTCAACAAAAACTAGTGTACAGCCAACACAAGCAAAGCACAAATCCTGCTCAAACAATCCCACAGAAAGTTTTATGTGCTTCAACTGGCCTTGATTGTAAAACACTGATTTAATTACAGGTGAAAGGTAACTGTTTGAGGGACATCTGGAGTTTCGGGTTACAGTCTGTGTGTGGCTTCTGTGTGTGCTTCGGTTTTGGAATCATATCTCTGACTGCAATAGATAGTGATTAACAAAAACAAAAGTGCAACAGAAACTCCCCTGAGAGAATGCAGACATTGGCAATATTCCTCTTTTGTGTGAACACACACATTTATCCCAGTTTCATCATAACTGCAAATATGGCCACTCCAGCACCCATCAGTGGTTCGTGGTTTTCTGAAGTGAGGAGGCAAAACAACCTCTTTGTGTTTAGACTTTTTTTAGCCCATAAAGATGTATATACATTTTAAAAGTTTTAAGTATATACATTAAAAATCTTTTTTAAACCTCTTGGCCTCTTTGGTCAAAAATTACTAAATGACTAATGTCTAATTTTTTTTGCTTCATCGGAATGGGGTGACACTTGGAGACTTTTGTCACATTAGCTATGTGAACACACAAAAAAGGGTTGAAAAATTCACACTTGGCTACTACGCAGTCAGAAATGAAAGGGAAATCGAAAAAATATAAAAATCTATTGGTGGTACAAACTACAAATCAGCCACTGTGCAGAAAAAAAAGTGCACAGCAATGAAAGGGTGACACTAAAATATCAAGAGTGCAAAAAAGACACACACACACACACATTTATGAGCTAGCATGAGCAATTTTTGCAAATGTGTGAAATAAAATATATTTTTTTGACAAACATTATAAATGTCTTTACTGTCACTTTTGATCACTTTAATGCGGTTTTATTTAAATTTTAATGCATCCTTGTTGAATAAAACTTAATTTCTTTAAATAAAAAACTGAGCCCAAACTTTTGAACAGTATAGTGTATAATTTATACTAAAATATATTAAATGTATACACCGGTCAGGCAGGAGTCATTAATAAGTGGAATCAAGGCAGGTGAAGTGAATAACTGATTATCTCTTCATCACGGCACATGTTAGTGGGTGGGATATATTAAGCAGCAAGTGAACATTTTGTCCTCAAAGTTGATGTGTTAGAAGCAGGAAAAATGGGCAAGAGTAAGGATTTGAGTGAGACTGACATGGGCTAAATTGTGATGGCTAGAAGACTGGGTCAGAGCATTTCCAAAACTGCAGCTCTTGTGGGGTGTTCCCAGTCTGCAGTGGTCAGTATTTATCAAAAGTGGTCCAAGGAAGGAACAGTGGTGAACCGGTGACCGGCTCATTGATGCATGTGAGGAGCGATGGCTGGCCCGTGTGGTCCGATCAAACAGATGAGCTACTGTAGCTCAAATCGCTCAAGAAGTTAATGCTGGTTCTGATGGAAAGGTGCCAGAATACACAGTGCATCGCAGTCTGTTGCGTATGGGGCTGCATAGCCGCAGACCAGTCAGGGTGCCAATTCTCAAAATTTTGACAGCCGAAAGCGCCAAGAAGGTGGCCTGGTCTGATGAATCACACTTTCTTTTACATCACGTGGATGGCTGGGTGTGTGTGCCTCTGGGTCTCTTACCTGGGGAACACATGGCACCAGGATGCACTATGGGAAGAAGGCAAGCCGGCGGAGGCAATGTGATGCTTTGGGCAATGTTCTGCTGGGAAAGCTTGGGTCCTGCCATCCATGTGGATGTTACTTAGACACGTAGCACCTACATAAGCATTGCTGCAGACCATGTACACCCTTTCATGGAAACAGTATTCCTTGGAGGCTGTGGCCTCTTTCAGCAGGATAATGTGCCCTGCCACAAAGCAAAAATGGTTCAGGAATGGTTTGAGGAGCACAACAATGAGTTTGAGGTGTTGACTTGGCCTCCAAATTCCCCAGATCTCAATACAATCGAGCATCTGTGGGATGTGTTGAACAAACAAGTCCGGTCCATGGAGGCACCACCTCACAACTTACAGGACTTAAAGGATCTGCTGCTAACATCTTGGTGCCAGATACCACAGCACACCTTCAGGGGTCTAGTGGAGTCCATGCCTCAACGGGTCAGGGCTTTTTTTGCAGCAAAATATTGCACAATATTGATGATGTTATGCCTGATTGGTGTATTTCAAGTCAAAGTCTCATAATGTTAATAAACATTGTTATACTGTTCATATACACTCACCTAAAGGATTATTAGGAACACCATACTAATATTGTGTTTGACCCCCTTTCGCCTTCAGAACTGCCTTAATTCTACGTGGCATTGATTCAACAAGGTGCTGAAAGCATTCTTTAGAAATGTTGGCCCATATTGATAGGATAGCATCTTGCAGTTGATGGAGATTTGTGGGATGCACATCCAGGGCACGAAGCTCCCGTTCCACCACATCCCAAAGATGCTCTATTGGGTTGAGATCTGGTGACTGTGGGGGCCATTTTAATACAGTGAACTCATTGTCATGTTCAAGAAACCAATTTGAAATGATTCGAGCTTTGTGACATGGTGCATTATCCTGCTGGAAGTAGCCATCAGAGAATGGGTACATGGTGGTCATAAAGGGATGGACATGGTCAGAAACAATGCTCAGGTAGGCCGTGGCATTTAAAAGATGCCCAATTGGCACTAAGGGGCCAAAAGTGTGCCAAGAAAACATCCCCCACACCATTACACCACCACCAGCAGCCTGCACAGTGGTAACAAGGCATGATGGATCCATGTTCTCATTCTGTTTATGCCAAATTCTGACTCTACCATCTGAATGTCTCAACAGAAATTGAGACTCATCAGACCAGGCAACATTTTTCCAATCTTCAACTGTCCAATTGAGCTTGTGCAAATTGTAGCCTCTTTTTCCTATTTGTAGTGGAGATGAGTGGTACCCAGTGGGGTCTTCTGCTGTTGTAGCCCATCTGCCTCAAGGTTGTGCGTGTTGTGCTTCACAAATGCTTTGCTGCATACCTTCGTTGTAACGAGTGGTTATTTCAGTCAAAGTTGCTCTTCTATCAGCTTGAATCAGTCGGCTCATTCTCCTCTGACCTCTAGCATCAACAAGGCATTTTCGCCCACAGGACTGCCGCATACTGGATGTTTTTCCCTTTTCACACCATTCTTTGTAAACCCTAGAAATGGTTATGCGTGAAAGTCCCAGTAACTGAGCTGATTGTGAAATACTCAGACCAGCCGTCTGGCACCAACAACCATGCCACGCTCAAAATTGCTTAAATCACCTTTCTTTCCCATTCTGACATTCAGTTTGGAGTTCAGGAGATTGTCTTGACCAGGACCACACCCCTAAATGCATTGAAGCAACTGCCATATGATTGGTTGATTAGATAATTGCATTAATGAGAAATTGAACAGGTGTTCCTAATAATCCTTTAGGTGAGTGTATTACTGTAATGACATGACAACAAATAACTACTCACAGATAATCATGTACTTTTGATTCTAACATGACTGAAAGTAATGATATCTGAGTGGATGAGTCGTTTCTGGGATTTGTAGACCAGTCGCGAACATAATAGGTGGCATTATCCTGTTGACAAGGTAATTACTGCTGACAAACTTTATTTACTGGTGTCACTGAGTTTAATTTCATATTTCACAATATTGGTTTTCCTTTTGTA